>BPLR01008440.1:0-268607 GCA_021605095.1 Caerostris extrusa | reverse complement strand
CTCTCCTCTATTTTGTGTTCATTTAATATTTTTGTCACTTTATGTCACAACGATGAGTATTTATCACTAAACATCTATCTTAATGAGAAAAAAATAAGGTGTTACCATTAATTTCATTATCTTGGACACCTGTCATGTAAATTATGATATCCAAATTAAATATTTTTAAAAAAGCTAGTATTTAATACATCAGATGACAGTTAAATTTTAACGTTTGAAAAAATGATGCTTGTTTTTATATATATCCGTACAGATTTAATAAAAAAATATTAATTTAATTATATAGAGTTAAAAACTACAATTAGTTTTTTTTAAATTTATTATTGGAAGAATTCAATAAAAAAAAGTATTAAATGTGTACATAAAGAATAATTTTTTTCCCCATTTATTTACGAAATAATGTGTTTATGATTGTTATAGAAAAGGAATTAAATAGAATTGTTATTGAATGTCGCTGGAAAACCACGAATTGTGTAATTAAAAATAAAAAGAATTAATTATTCCACTTTTTTCGTCCCTTTTAATTTAGTTCAACAACGGAAATGGAATAGACGTTACAATACAAAAACAATAGATAAACTTTTCAAGATCTAAGCACGCAATAGCACGGTTTCAAAGGTATTTTTAACCAAATATGCGCTGACTGTAGAATAAAAAGTTGTATTGAAATTCTATGATGGCTAATTAAACGAAGCGGTTTTAAATTAATTCTTTTGTTTCTCATTTGTAATAAAGGTAATCATAGTTTTTTTAATGTGTATAAAAAAAAATTGCTTTAATAATTGATCTATTTAATTTCTTTAAATTAATTTGATTATTTTTTTTATAATTTGTTTCTTTTCAAAAGAATTTAGAGCAAACGTTTTTTTAATTCTTATATTTTTTACATTTTCAATAATTGCAATTATCCTGCATAAATTTATAGAATTATTATCAAAAGCAGTTGATCTTTACATTATGTAACAGCGTCAACAGCATTGAAAGTTGCTTCTGAAATGAGGTATATTGTCTTAACTGTTTTTAAATTCATTTATAAATGACAATTAAACTGCAGAAATAATTTCTTTTCAGTTTTACGTAACTTTTTAATCTTTACAAATAAATACATTTAAAAAAAAGTTAATAGCTGTTTTTAGTTCATAATGAAAAGGAAGAAGTCTCAAGTACTTCTATCAACTATTTCTGTTGTATTAAATATATTGTTGTAGTGAAAATTTCTAAAATTAACATAACTATAAAACACTATGGCTATAGACCAAACTACTTAATAAAACTACTATAGGCCATATATAACTATATTTCTGTCAGAATCTGGCTGTATAACGACTATTTCGCTCGTTTTATAATGCCGTTGTTCTGTCGTAAACTGCCTCGAAAAGCAATATAATCTCTCTTTCAAGTCACGATATAGAACAGGGATTTATAATTGCCAAAAGGGATTTTTATCTCTTCCTTCAGAATAGCATTTTTAAGTGGAAAAAAATAAATTCTAGGTTTTTGTCATTCTTTTTTTTTTATTTTAAGCACATTATTTTTATGTTTTGTAAATGATCTGCTATGACAAGAATAAAAATTCGTTTGAGTATATGTATTGATAACTCGGGTCCCCGTGAAGTAAATTCCACTTAATCTTATGAGACCCAGATGTTATTACTCTTACTTTTTAAAATCTATTCACCGGTTAAATAAGTGTTTTTCTTGAATAATTGACCTAATTGGTTTTGCTTTTAAGAGGCATGACTAGTCTCTGCGCATGACATGTGACATAACCAACGTTATATTCTATAACATATAGAAGTAAGACATTATATTTGTGAAAAGATAAAGGGGTAAAAAAAAAAAAAAATAATAATAATAATAAAAATAATAATAATAATAATAAAAATAATAATAATAATAAAAAATAATAATAATAATATTAATAATAATAAAAATAATAATAATAAATGGTAAGATAAAATAAAATGAATCTGAAGAACTAAACATTGAAGAATAAAATATTATTTTGCATTAGTAGAGATGGGAAATTCTGTTAATTTTTGTTATCAATGTTAACCGTTATTGTTAATATAAATTAACGTTAGTTTTAACTGTTAAATGTGACACTCCTTTAATTTTTTTAAAGTGTGGTTAAGTTAAGTACATGATTACTATACAACCAATAGCATTAATTTGAATTGTAATATAGAATATTTTATTGGGAGACCTATCAAGAGAAATATTACATTTTCGTGTTATATTTTTGTATTCAACAATCTTTTTTGTATTGAACACTCTTTTAAAGATTAAAAAATCAAAAATAAAAAATTTTCTGAATAAAAATAACACAAAAAAAAAAAAAAACCAAAAAAAAAAAAAAAAAAAAAATTCTGATTCATCATCATTGCTCGGTTTTTTAGTTAACATTCTTTTCTTAATGCAAAAACAATTAAAAAGTAATAATAAACAAAAAAAAGCAAACAATAAATAAATAAATTGCAACTAATAAGTTATAAAAATGTTTAATAAGAATGCTTTAAGTTTTAAATATGCTAAACTTATGTGGAGTTAATAACTCACTCGCGAGTGTGAGAGATGAATTTAATTGGTTAACGTTAAATTTTAATTAATTTAATAGTTAATTTTTTTACGGGCGTCAAAATCGACTGCTAATATCAAACTTTTGCAATCCGAGCAGTAGATCGACTGGCGTTAAATTCGCATCTCTCCTAACTCAACCTAAATCCTTTTGTCATTGCACTTTTCTCTATATTCTGCATACTTCAGAAATGATGTATTAAGTTTCCTAATATTACTTTACTGAATGCAATGCAGTAATTTCATGGAATATAACCACATAGCACTTCTCTGACCAATTGGAATTTTAAAACCATAAGTTCATGACATCATATGCATTGACTATAAAAAATTATTTTGCTTTTGTTTTTATTCCACTTCACGAATATCATAAAAATCTATTTCAGTGGTGAATTTCAGTTTGTAAAGCATTAAATTATTTTTAGTATTAAAATTTTCACTTAACCAATTATATTGTAATAATTTAGTAGACAGTTCAAAAGTTACAATAACTTTCCTTTAACCTTAAATCAAAATTTATTATCTGAATATTTAAAAAAGAATATTGCGTACGGAAAACTTCTATAGTCATTAATTCTTTCAGATAAAAAAAAATCATCTATCGAATTTCATATCAGTCGTCTGTGATCAGTTAAAATAAAATAAAAAAAAAAATCTAGATCCTTTTTTTCCAGGATGGATTGTGAAGACCGCACGTAAAAAATAAAATAAAAAACACTACAAAAACTATCCTCTCAGCACGAACGCGTGGAATGCATAAGCTATTGACCCCATTCGAGTTTTCACTGCACTCAAAAAGCTTCGTGATTTGAGTCACATTAGATCGCCATTTTTAGTGGTCTTTTTTTTTTTTTTATTTTAGTTATTTATTACTTTATTTTTATTTTCCTTTCCGAAAACGTGAGTTCTTTTCAGAGTGTAAAGCCAACATTTCTTAACTGTTGGGTTCCAAAATCACGTTTCAGGATCCTCAGAAATGCAGGTCGAAAGTGGATGTCCTCGCGTGAACTGAATTTTTAGTGAGTTGAAACACAGGAGAGAGTATAGTCATTGATATTTTACCGATTATTCCGTCCTAACATCTGTGCGAAGTATATCCTTGGGTTTTATACTCATTGATCTTTACCGATTATCCGTCCTAATATCTGTGTGATGTACATCCTTTGATTTTATAATTGATACTATGGGTTATGGTACATCCTTTGGTTTTTATACTCACTGAAACTTTAACCGATTATTCCGTTCTAACATCTATGTGATATACATCCTTTGATTTTATACAGGGTTGTACCCTTGGAACTCAAATACACCAACCTTTACTTTACTTTACTTGATACTTAACCGATTATTCTGTTCTAACATCTATGTGATGTACATCCTTTGATTTTATACTCATTGATCTTTACCGTTATCCCGTAATATCTGTGTGATGTACATCCTTTGATTTTATGCTCATTGATACTATGGTACTAAAATTATGCAATGTATATCTTTTGGTTTTTATACTCAATATTTTACCGATTATTGCGTCCTAACATCTATGTGATGTACATCCTTTGGTTTTGGATATTATTATCTACTTTTTCCTAGATTTCTGATATTGATTCTATAATTGAAGCAAATACATTTTATGCAAATTCTTTAACTAATTTAAGATGTGGAGGTTTTGCGGTTCTTAAAACCACCAAGGAACTCCGTAACAGGTACGCCCGTTGCCCGTTGCCCTGATATTGAATGTGTATTGTATTGGAGTATTTCAGGTATTAAAGTGTTTTATATCTGTTCAAATTTTTTTGTATCTTGTTTAGAATTTAAATTGTGAAGCTTTTTTTTTTTTTTTTGTTCCCATACTAAGTTTTTTTTTTCTCTTCTGAACGTACTTTTATAGTGATTCCCTTACTGTGTGAAATCTTTTACCCTTCCACATTTAGCATCATCAGTGTCAATTGTAATTTGTTTCGTTGCAGTTTATCTTATTCATGATTTTATTGATGTATATATTTTTGCACTTACAGAAACAACAGACTTTGTAAATAATAAATGTATTTTCGTAATTCACATGAAAATTTTCATAAACATTGTACATGATTTGTTTACGCGTGTAAACTTTCCAATAAATAATCCTGTTGTGGAAATTGTCATACAACATTAAATCCTTGATAGTAGTATTTACTATGTTTGTCAGTTCTGTATATTTTAGCATATTTATTATTTAAACATCAAAGAAGTTGCTGATTACAAAAGAAATTTAGGCGATGTGAATGTTTAGGGAGATTAAAGAAACCAATAAAGCGTGGAATAATTTTCTGCCTAATTAGGAGATTAAAGGTAACCCGTGGCGATGGAAGAAAGTTATAAAACAATAGTTTTCGTATATTTTAAAGATTATAATATTACTTTTATTTAATACTGGGTATTAGTATGTAATAAAATCGAAAGTCATCTAAGGATTTTTTTAAAACCATGTTGGATTAATGGATTTGAAGAAAGTAAGCATTTTTTTTTTTTTTTAAGTCAATTTCAAAAAACAAAATATGAGTTAATCTTGGTTTTAGTTAGATCTAAATAGTTTTTTTTATAAGTCAGTTGAAAGACATAATATCTTTATAGCAATGCTTTAGTTCTTGCCAACTTTTTATGTGATTCTTATGCTAACTAAAATCTAAAATATCTCAATGTCTGAATAAATGAGCCATTTTATAAATGAGTGATCCCGCAAATTAACCATTTTGTTTACAGCTTTGAAATGAAATGGCTCATTTGAAGAATTGACGAATAACAACAAATATGGTTTGTGGTTTTGGTAATTAGGTTTTTGAAATAAAGGTTGCATAGTTTAAACTATTTGTAAATTATTATGAAATGTTGTTGTTAATTAAAGACTTTAAATTAACTTTTTGATTTTAATTTAAAAATATTATTTATTTTGTTTTTTTAAAAAATGCTCGTGATTGCAATCAATTCATTACAAAGTGCTCTAACATTTTTTTTTTTGAACGTTAACAAAAATTTCAGTAAAAAAAATTTTTAAAAAGGGTTTATTTAAGTTCTTATTTACGTTCTCACAATGAAAACACATTTTTTCATGAAATGAGTAATCTTTATGCTTACTCGTTACATCTACACCATTCGAACTAAATGCACATTTCAAAACAGGAAAATGCGGCAGCTGTTTTAATAAAAAGAGACCATTAGGAACGATGAATGGTCGTTGATTGATGCTAATTTCAATGTACTGGTGCGCAGCGATCTGTGCAGCGAATTGCGTTTATGATGAATCTTTATTCACTATAGGCGATAAAATCTTTAGTGATTGAAATTTAGGTCAGTGGTGGATTTCGGAAGTCACGATCATAAAAATTGGTAAAGCGCTAAGCAATTAGTTTATTGTTCATACGATTTGATCCCGTTGTTCATGCCTTTTGAACAATTTAGTGCGAATCAGTTTGAAAAGTTTTGTTTTGATTGTCATCTAAATTTGACACGATAGCTAACGATGAAACTTTTGGTTATATTCAACCTATTTAATGCTTCAGTGATGAAAGTGTGCATGTTATTCGCATCTTGGTCTCGATCTCAAAAATTGGGGGGCTTTGTAATTGTTCATTGCTCCAAATTGTGATGGCATGAAATTCTTGTAATGGTCTTATAATGGTTCTGATGTATGTATGAACTTGACTTTTGTAATATTTTTATAACGAAATTCAGTCTTTGTTGTAATGCATAAACTTGGCCTTTATACTGTAAAAAAAGTTAAACAGCTTTTATTTTGATGGCCAATGTTTCATAAAAATTGCATTGATGCGTTTAGAAGGTATCTGCATCTTTCTGTAATGAAAGACTGTTTGCTTTTTTGTAGATAAATGTGAACTTTCATAATTTTAATTTGGTTCTAGAATCGTATATCTTTGATCTTGACGTATTTGTAAAAGGAGGCATTAATAGGTTCTTTTTTATAAAAAAAAAAAATATTTTAAATTTGTAAAAAAAGAAAAGGAGAGGATAGAGATAATTGGGGCAATACTTAAAGAACTATTTCTGAAATAGTATTTTTTTATTTTTTTTTTTTTTAAATTGTCATCACTAATTTTTACAAAATTATTTATTTATTTTTGGTATAATGAGTTAAAATACAACATATTCTCGTTCAACTTGTGTTAAAAATCTTTTCAGCATTATCTGTAGTTTCTTGAAAAATTGTTTATTCAAGCAACTTTATTTACTAAAGTCTGTACAAAATGAACAATTTAATGTTTGGGTTCTTTATAGAGAATAAAGAATAACTAATTAAAAATTTAGAAGAGCTAAAGAAGAATAAAAGAAGCTAATTAAGAATTTTCATTCTTAAATTATCTTGAAAAAATTTCACTTTGAATGTTTGTTCCATTTTCTGCAAAGGAAAAAAAGCACTAATAATAATAATTATTATTATTAATTACTTAAGTTAATTTTTGTATATTTCATGAAGTATTGTTTTCAAATTAAAAAAAAATGTTCAAACTCTTAAAATTTTTTTTTTTTTTTTTTTTAACATAAATAAAACATTCTTTCTTAATTTTAATTTTTAAGAAAAGAACTTAACAAAAAACCTTTAAATATATAATAAAAATCTTCACAAGTTCAGAAGAATATTTTAAAAATAATAATTTTTAATAATAAATAATATGAAGAAGAATATATTTTTTTTATTTTTTATATTCTTTTTGTGGAAGTTCTTAGCTATGCCCTCTGAACATTTTTGTTTAGTCACGCTCGAGAGCCGTGGAAGCCAGTAAGAATTAAGAATAAAAAAAAAGAAAATGACGTTAGAGATCTACCGAACGTTGTTGGAAGAAAAGATTTTCAGAATGCTTCTAAAAAGAACACGTCACTTTCATTATTTTACTTGAATGTCATCGTCATAAAAGAAAAATCTCGACATTCTACTTTTTGTTTGATTTTTTCATTCTTTCTTCGGATTAGTTTTCCGCCAAACCGCCCGGTGGTTGAGCTGAAGCCAGTGCTGTTGTCGTATTTGAACTCATGTATCCTGTCGCGAACATTCAACCAGGCGGAGAACTTGACTTGCTGCTTCAATGCTCTACTGCGTGAGCCACTGCACATAGCTTCCATTGTGGAAAAAAAAAAAAATGTAATTATATGTCGGATTCGCAGGCTGAAAGAACACGACATTTTTGCCGGCGAATACGAATCAACAGGAATAGTACCAATCCTAAATTGGTATCTCACTTTATATAAACATGGGAAACAGACGTTTTTTTATCGCGACAGTGTTCGAAACAGTGATTTGGTAGTATTTGAGTCTCGTTCCATTTGGTGTCAAGTCTAATTTTGGAAACAATGATGATTTTAATTAGACATAGATGTCTTCATATTGGATTTATTGTTAGTCAATAGTGTAATAACACTAATATAAAAATGCTCTCATTAATTATATTTGCTTAATTTTTTAGCTTATTCAAACTTAAACCCTTAAATGGACATATTACATAAAACAACAAATTTAATGTAATTTGAATATTTCAAAGCAAGAAATAATGTAAGCTTTTCATCTTGTATTAACGTTATTATTATTGCTATCGATATTATTTTCGTAAATAAATGGTTTTGTTCATTCAAAATTGATCTAAATTGTAGAATATTTTACAAATTTACATGATCTGAGAAAAAGAACTAATTTTACAGCATTACAGTAACAAATTATTTAATCAATTGTGACTATTATTTAAAAATATTTAAAGCTGTATTTTATAAAAATGAGATTTTAAAATCAAATTATGAAATAATGCCTATTAAATTTGAACCATGAAATAAAAATGATTAAAGTAAATTACAAACAATAGTAACTAGAATAAATGTTATTTTTATGTCCACTGATGTTAGGATAAATGCTTTGTTAAGATTTGAAAATAAGGTGTGTTTGTGCACTGAATTTATATTTTTTGCGCTTTGCCAATCTTTACAAGTATTTAAATCACAGTTAAATAAATTCTGGTGAATAATAGATTTTCATTTCTGCTTATGTAATGTATAAATTTTCTAATGAAATTCTGAAAACTGATATATATATATTCATACACATATAATATACTTATGTATATTATAATGTAATATATATTTCATATAAAAACGAATTCTCCTTTTTGATTATGTTGTACTTATTTTCAGAAATTTGTGTTGCTAAATATCAATTTTCAATTTAAAATTTTTTACAAATCGATTCACAGGTCACTATTAGTGCTATTTCTTCTGTTAACTTTTGATCGATTCCTTGATAGAAGGCAGGCGCAATGCTACCCTGTAATGGATACCAAGTCACTGTGGTATTGCAGGTAACGAGTTTGTAGATACCCTTGCTAAACCTGGATCCAACCTTCCGCAACCAGATCCCCTATTAACTAACAGTATTAAAGAGAATTATTGCAGCAAGGTTTAAGGGCAGATATGATGAAATTATTTCCAATTCAGCCAGAGGGAAGATTTGGGTTTCTTAATGGATAATCTCATTCCATGTGATTTGCCCAGGCACATAGGGGTAGCCAATTTCAGAACAATAACTAGACATGATTATCTTGGGAAACACCTTCACAGATTTGGACTAGCAGACTCTCCGAGTTGCCCACTTAACTTGACTAATTCTGACATTCTTGAACTACTGTCCTGGGCTAATTAACCTAGTAACTGTAAATACTGCAAAAGATTTTAATTATTTTACGTGTGTTTCTGAACTGTATTGGACTGCCCGTCATAGACTAGACTGTTGGCAGTCATACCTAGATCTGGCATAGGTTTAAAAAATCAATTTTAAAATAACATGTTTTTAAAATGTAGTGTTTAGTAAATTTATTGACTATATCTTTCTTAGAAAGCTCGCAAATAGTTTAATATTTACAATAATCTCACATAGACTTGAGATGTATAACTTTAGCAAAACACTCATTGTAAATGGTAAAAGTCATAATCCTCGATGTGTTTCTTTCTCACCAACACGCGCAATGCTTTGCATGGATCCATCGGGGAACGCCACTTAATGAAAAATATCACATCCCGCCCTGTGAATAGTGTCAAGGGCATCACTTGCTCTTCGCCGGCCAGAAATTAGCTTTCAGTTCGGAAGTAATTATTAATGACTTAGTCCTGGGGGGGGCTCTTCGTTACTTGCATACGCTAAGCTGTAAAAAAAACAAAAACAAATTTGTCTTCTTCCCAATGATTAAACACAAGATTGGCGTCCAGAATATTCACTATGTGGGTCAAGCAAGCCGCAGGGAGGTTGCTTGCCTGTCAAATCTACCTATCGCTAACCCTCAGGCATAAGTAATTGTCATTCTGTATAACGGCTGTGTAATTTTGGTATGATATTTCCTTTCCCTCTTATAAAGAAACCTTTCCTTAAAAAGAATTCGAAAATGATTGGCCAATTGTAATGAGCCATTATCTGTCTGAGGATTTGTAAATAAAAGTTAAGACGGGAAAATGACTTGAGTTTTGTTTCTATGTGTGAGGCAAGAAGCTTGATAGCAATGAGAAAAAACGAACCATTGTTATTTGATGTTAGAATTTTGCATAAGTGAAAGAAAAAAAACAAAAGTGTTTTGCTTCTGCGATATTGTAAATGTTGACAGCCAGCTGAAGTTTGTTGAATCAGGTTTTTTTTTTTTTTTTTTTTAAATGTATGAAGAAGTTTGTTTTGAGTATTTTAAAAATATGTAAATGTGTACTTAGCATTCTGGTAGTTTTTGTTTAGAAAATATTTAACGAATGTGAGGTTTGGACATAATCTATCTATTATTTCTTACATCTGGATTTTGCTCATACATGCATAGTTATGAAATTTTTAAATTGTGTTATTCATGTGTATATTAATTTAAAAAAATATATTTGAGTTTAATTTTTCAGAAATAAATTTATTTCCTTGCAATTACCACTAGTTTCTTTACTTCAAACAAATAATCAAATATTCATTTTATTTTTTAAAAAATTATAAAACACAAACTACTATTATCTTTGTTATTCTTAATAAGAAATTTTAGAAAGATAATTTGTTATAATGTTATCCCTTGGTAAATATCCTTGGTAATTAGTCTGTAATTTACACAAGCATCCCTTGCCACTGTCTTGATGGATTTAAAACCCAGAAATGCATGTTTGGAAAAAGATGATGTCCTCTAAGGAATCATACTATATTAAGCTAACCAGAATTACTGTGGTACCAAGGCATAATTACGTAAACATTCTTCTTTGTTGAAGACTGTGTCTCCTTAGATGGTAGATTTAATATTTGAAGAAGTCTTTTGGGAGTGTTCTAACTTGTATGAAGGGATTGTTTGCAATTCCTTTCCCCTTCCGGAATTACATGGAGCTCATTAACTTAGAGGAAGCTTATTAACTTTTAGAGGACAGATTAATGAAGATCTAGCGATGCCGATAGCAGAACTGGATCACTTATTCACGCGCTTGTAAATTTAAATTGAACATTTTGCTTGTTTCGTAACGGATTAGGACTATGACTTCCTCCTTGTTGGAATGGACCTTCCGTTTCATTTATGGATTGAAAATTACCTCATAATTTGTGTGTTCCAGATCCATATATAGATATGTTTCCCATGGTTCTTGGAAAGACCTTGGATTGGTTCGAAAAGATTTCATTTGGAAAGTACTAAAAGTCAGCACACTGTTTGGAAATTCTTTCAACTATGCCTTGATATAAAAATAAAAAGAGGCATTGAAAATTAAACGATTTACAGAAATCAAGATTTGCGATCTATATATTGAGTATTTAAAAGTAAAACAGCCTTCCTCTATAATTTTCTACTTAAATGCAATTTCTGATATTTATCTCGGTGAATTTCATTAAACTATTAATGTCCTTAATTATTAAGTATTTATTTCGATACAAAATTACCAGAAAGTGATTGAAATAAATACTACTATAACTATTCTTAATAAATAGCAAACGTGAAGTCCTTTTTATTGTTTTCTAACATATGTTTATTATGTTTGTTTTGCTTTTTGTTTTTTAATGTATTGTTCTTTTATATTATATGATTAGAAAATAAAAATAACGAGGTATTTTTAATCTAAAAATAGAAACTCTTTGTTAAGTCCTTGAAATATAAATTCAGTAATCTTTGAAAGGTATTTATGTAGTCCTTGGCTTTCCTAACTTGAATAAACTAAATGACGCACGTTCTGTTATTAGTATTCATACTTTGTAGCTTTTGCAAGAGCAGTACCATTCTTAACACGTAAGTTTCAGAATTTTAAAGGAGGTAAATAAAAGAAATACGTGTTATTATTATTATTTTCATACAAGATCTCGCATTTAATTCATTTGTTAAAGTATAAAGTCTGTACAATTAAAAAACTAGCTAAAATACATGGAAAAGGATAAATAGCACGTGATATTTAAAAAAAAAATTATTTTAAAAAAATCTTAAAAGCACCTTTATATTAACAAATGCCCTAATGTATTTCCGTCTATTAATAAATTCATCTATTTTGTAAATTGTTTTCAAAATGGGTCATTTCCGACCACTCCCTGTATTTACTAATTCAAAACTCTTTGAATAGTTAAATTGATAATAATTTTCCCCAAAACATTTATTGCATATTCATACGTTAAATATATCCTTGAACTTTGAAATTGTTTTTCATATGTTAAATAGCTTTAAACACACGTGTGAGAATAAAAGTTACTGTATATTGTTGTTCTAATGCAGCTGGTAATACAGAGACAGTTAATTTTAGTTACTGTATATTGACGAATTAAAAATCTTTTAATAACTAAACACGTAAAGGTTTTTAGAAATAAACACGTGTATTAATGATCACAAAAAGGTTAAAGCTTTAAAATTATGCTGTTGAAAGTGAAAATGCTTTTAAATATTCTTTAAAACAATTAAAAATTTGAATTGTTTAAAACACATTTGGCATATCAAATACTTATTTCCTTTATACTACGAAAAATAAATAAAATTATTGATCACAAACAATATCATAGACACATTTTTTTCAGGGGAATGAACTGTTCTTGTGCAGTGAAGTGGAAAATATGTAGCAGCTTAAATCAACCACGTAATTAGCTAACTGGTTATGTAGGTGGTTGATAAGTAGCTAACTGGCTGAATTATGTAATGTAAAAGTTTTGAGGAAAATAATGCTAAAATGTTTATTGAAGAAATTTAAAGAACACGTAAAATTGCTTTTTCATAGTGAATGTAGATATTTGATCAATAGGAAAACTTGATTAAATAAATCTGACAAATTTTTTTTTGTTGTTGATCATTTTAAATTTGCTGAATACATCTATGTATGGAGTAGGCCGTATACTTTCGAAAGATTTACGTATTACATAGTATCTAATATTTTGAAAATACATTCATCACAAAATAAAACAAATTTACTTCATATAAATATTACTTAATGTTCTTCATGTTTGTAAAAAACAAGTAAATATATTTTTGCATCTAAGAATTTAATTTGAATTCTTGTTTACATTGCAGTGCAATTTTTCTGTTAATTACTTCCTGAAATTTACTTTATATAAATATTACTTATTGTTCTTCTTGTTCGTGAAAAACGAGTAAATATACGTTGGTAATTAAGAATTGAATTTGAATTCTTCTTTATGTTAAAATGCAATTTTTCTGATAATTTTTGAAATTTATTTCGTATAAATATTACTTAATGTTCTTTATGTTCGTAAAAAACGAGTAAATATACTTTGTATCTAATTTACTCGTCTTATTTACTATTGAATTTGGATTATTGTTTACATTGCAGTGCAATTTTTCTGAATTTGATCCCTTAGTGGCTCAAATGAAGCTTTCTGCGATAAAAGAAATCTATTGATATTTATTGCAATAAATGATACAAAGTTGAGTAAATTTGAACTTGTATTCGAAGCAGGAAGCATCAGTTAGTATCAATAACGAATAACTGTCAATACTGATTGATCTCATTGATGCTAATTAATTTGGATGAAAATTTTAGTCTATTAAATTATCGTAAAAGTTTAATCGATTAGCGTTTCCGTTACTATTTATAAGCTAAACTCGATTGCCTTGAAACTATTAGTATTTGATCTGTTAAAGCTAGGAAGAAAAAATAAGTATTGACGGAAGTGGATTTTGTTAAGGAAATATCCTTCACTTTTCAAGGTTTCACGGAAATTGTGTTTAAGAAAATGATTTGTTTAAATTAGTAATAATATTGGGCAATTTTAGGATAGAATATTGTTTCACCATAGTAGTGTGGTATTCTGTAGAATCATTGTTTTAGTTGATATCTCAATTATAATGCTTTGCGCAATTAAAAGAGAGAAAAAAATGTCACAAAGGAAATTTTTCTAAGCATTTTTTCGAAACTATAAAAAACAAAATATTCTTTAATACTGAGAAATATGATTGCAAATAGAAAGTACATTAAATATAATTTGTGTTTATAACAATTGCTTGCAAGTAAATAAAAAAAATTTAATTTGCAATTTTTTCAGTTTATTTAACTCCATTTAATATAAGAAAATCATAAACATGGAAAGTCCTTTGAATAAAATAATTAATTTCAAACTCGATATTAATTTTATAATCAAATTTATTCAGGACAACAATTTTTTAATAACAAAATAACATACAATCAAATAATTTTCATATTTTAAATATATTGCAACTTTGCTAACAAGTTCATTAGCTATAAATGCATATATTTACTGAAAACTTGTTTGTATACTTCTTCATTTTGAAGTATTAAATGTTTTTATTTTGCACAGAAATGTAAAAGCTCCTTTTAAATAGTAATTCAAAATAAATCTTTTGATTTTACCGAGATTTTAAGTTTCTTAAACAATAGATGACAGATAATAAACATAAATTTAATTTTGAATTTCTAAATACCTCATTAGTAAATGTTTGGAAGTAAATGTACTGTACAAATGAAAAAAAGTTAGCGACTCAAATAGAAAGTAAACAACTACCTAAATTTAGATGCAACTCAGTTTTAAATGTTACCTTTTGTTTGTCTTTCAAAAATTCTCATAGAAGTTTTGATTTAGATTTCAATTGTATATTGTGCTGCAGACATATAAAGTCCTGAAAAAAAGTTATCTTTGTGGTAAAATCTCATTCTCTTTTACATATATTATGCAATGTTAAGATTAAATGCTATTTTAGAGGAAAAAATATTAGTAAGTAAACTAAACACCAAGTGCTGTACAAAGGCACAAAACAAATACTTAAGAGGAAACAGACTACATACGTTATAGGGAAAGTGATTGTTCTTCTTGAATATATTTGCATACACATGGTGAAACAATATACACACATTTATAGAAAGAATTTATTTATTTATATATTCATTTATTTATACAAACATTAAACATACATACATTTATGTATTTGTTAATGAAGTTTATTTTAAAAACATATATTTAATAAATCAAAATTGTATGCAAAACAATATATATACATTTTTAAATATCAGGCTTATTTTAGCAATAATATAATTTTTTTGTTGATTTTGTGTATATATGAGCTTGATTTATTTAATAGCGATATTTTGATTTTTTTTAATACAGTTGTATGTTGTTGGAGTTAAAGTTATGCTTTTATTTTCTAAGTAAAAGACTGAAAAGGAAAATTGTATTAGTTATTTCTTAACGTATTGGGAATTCTTTCACAAGATGTTCTAAAAATAATTATATATGCGTGTTATAAATATTGGACATTAATTATATAAATAATTTATTGTTTTTCATTTTTGTTATTCTGATTTAATTGAATATTTTTTAGCTCACAAATGGACCATGAAGAAGAAAAAAAAAATCCTTACTAATCATAAACAATTCAATTCTTTTCATTTATGAAAGTAAAATATTTATAAACATTTATTCTGTCATAATTATTATTTTTTTCTGTATAAACTTTCCTTTAGTCTTCACTTCAACAAAACTCATATTGATATTATATTATGAAAATTCTTGGTTTTAGATTGATACTATATTATGAAAATTTTTAAATTTTACGGGTAATGACAAAAAAAAATTCATTTTTAGTGATATATTTTGAGGGAAGAATTTGCATTAATTCTGCTAAAAAATGAAATTATATAAAAATTGAAATATATTAAAGATCAAAATTATTTATTTCCTTAGATTTTTACGTTTTCTCAATAAATACATTTAAGTCTTTCTTAAAAACAAATTTCTAATCTATTTAATTTCTGGGAGATATTTTCATGATGGTTACAAAATTTAATTTTTCTAAAGTTGAATAACTACTACTACTCTATAATACACTCTGGTAAATAACCGCTTCGTAAAGGAATTAAACAATCTTAACAGATACATTTCTGTTTTATATCTTTTAATGGTTTGTCAATCTTTTATCGAGAAATTTGATGCTGGTTTATAGAAAAACTTCGCAAATGAACTGATAAAAATAACTAATCTTATGTATTTATTTTTTTTTTCATTCATAATGATACTTTACTGTATGGCTTTATTTTTATTTTATTGCCTTTGGTTATCGATTTTTGACCGTATGACGGAGTCACTGAACTTATTTTTCAATAGACTCCATGTTTCTGTTTACATTCTTTTACGATATGGTACCATTAAAAATGTTGAATGTGTTTCAAATTGGTAACTTTATACTTTTTAATCTCAAGTCTTGCAGTTTTGAACATTTTATCATTGCAGTTTTTCAATGTCTTGTTTTGGATGGATTTGCTATAAAAAAAATGTGTTATCGTTCTTTTTTTAAATATTTGGTTTATTCCTTCTTCTTTTTTTTTTTTTTTTTCAATGAGGATTCTTTTGAAGATATTAAAATGTTTAAAATTATTTTTAAAATAAAATTTAAATGTTAATTTCTTTTTACTGGATTACATTTTTTTTTTTTAACATCAGTGGACCTCGTGTACCACTTATATATCCCACGAATAGTTCACCGATGAGTGATGGGGAGGACAATGCCTTCTGTTAGGGGGTAACTGCCCCGCATTTGCTTGTCGTGTGGGAGAAAACCGGTAAACTCCTACCAGGCAATCTGGCTATCGATGCGAGACGCTTTTACACATATTCACTACTACATTTGGTATGATGTTTTATTAACATGGCAAATTTTTTATGTACAACATCAGTTTATTAAATCAGTCAATTTCTACTTTATTTTGAAAGTACCACCTTCTAAGATATTTTTGAAAAGCATGAACTGTCAGAATACTTTTAGATTCAACATTGTATATAAGCATGCCAACGTTTTATTGAAGAAATTAAGTACAATAATTTTAAACAATATGTATACATTATAAAATGTAGGTGGGCCCCGTTGTCTAGACGGCTCTCAAACTGAATCCAATTTTCCATTATATATTATAAAATGTGTTAAAAGACTAATAGTTATTATGTTAACAGTTAATAAATATAATCGTAACTACTAGTTAATAAATGTACAGATTTTAACTGGATTTTGTGTGTGTATATGTTTATAATTTAGGAGAAAGTTCCCCTCCCCTCCGATTTTTTAAACTTCTTTCCTGATAAATAAAAAACTTCATTTGCACCGCTGGAAATGTTTCCATTTTACAAGAATTTCTTGAATTTATTATTCTCCTTAAAAGCTAAACCCCCTCCCCCTCCTAATCCGTCCCGACATTCAAATGTACAGCTAGAATGTGAGGGAAATATAAAAATGTATAAGATTGTTCATGTCATATAAGATTGTTCAAAAAGTAAAAATCTTACTGATGGAACTTCTAAATACTGTGTAGATTCTAAACTGTTCAAATGGGCTCAAAATAAAAGCATTGCGGATGATATCTTAAATTCTTTAAAACGTTTTTTTTTTTTTTTTTTTTTTATTTTATAGATTGGTTCGGTTTGGTTTGTCATTCTACGGTCATTTTATGCACACTTAGGCTAATTAGACCGGACCTACAGTTTAATGTGGATTCCTACGACTAACAAACATCCATGTCACAGCCAGGATTCGACTTGAAGCCTGTGATACTAAAGGCCAGAGCACTAGCCTGTTGGCCACAGGCCGCATTTTTTTTTTTTTTTTTAACAAATACATCATATATTCCTTTAACTGCGGCATTTTTAGTTTTGATTTAGGGAATTGTTCAATAAGATTATTGTTCATAAAGATTATTAACAAATTTTTTAAAAAAATTTCTTGTATCATTTAAAAAGTAGAAGGTCAGATAATATACTTTAGAAGATTACATAAAGGAATTTATCATTTTTTCCCTCTACATTACTCTGCTGCGTCAGGAGCTGTCACAGTAAAGGCTTAAAAACATCAGGAAGGAAACTGGAAAATTCTTAACACCGACATTATTTCTTGTACTTAATATCCTTCTTTTGAGATTACAAAGAATCGTGCATGCGGTGTAAATTACATTTAAGAAAAAGAGCTCTTTTTTAATGCTTCTAAGAGGAACAGACAAAGAATTTTCATAGAGTTATGTCATTATTGTCTCGTCGAAGAAGTTTCTCTCTCTCTTTTTTTCTGGAAGGGTTTACTGAATTTATGGTGTGCATTGAGGCTTTTCCGCAGAATTACTTTGTTGTTCGCATCCTTTTCCAAGATATAAGGTATGAAGTGAGAATCATTTTATAGCATACCAAAACTAAAAAAATGTGTGTGGTAGTTGGGTAAATAAAGCGCTATAAAAAGATTTCCCAGCAGACTTGAGTATGATTTAGTTTAAAAAAACTACAATCTTATTTAATATCTCGCCAGATTAGGCGTGAAACAGCCTGTTTTAAAACTATTTCTACAAAATTCCAAAAGAATTTCTTAGAATTGCTTTTGTACTTATGATGCTATCGAACAGAAAGACATTCAGTTAACATTGGGTATCATATTTTATATACCCAGTATATATTTTATACATCACTGGGTTCTTGTATTCGGTTAATGTAATGCTCTTCTATGTTGCTACAGGGCCTGATGGCCGAGTGGCTAGCGCTCGGTACCACAGGTTTCGAATTCGAGTCTTCACTTTAAACCGTATGTCCCGGTCTAATAGGATCGTACAACATTATTATGGGGGGTAGTGTTACTCGCGTCCGTAGTATATCTTCAAACTACACGTGCCTCCTGGGTAGTGCAAAATGAGTAACCCTTGCTTACGACATAAAGATTAACTGTCTCTGTATTGTTAACTGCATTAGAACAACATGTATGTTAATACTGAGCCATGAATTGTGTCCAGATGATGATATTAAAGATAATATTATTATAATCAAAAATGAATAATAAGATTTCTGTAGGTTGTCTAATAATACTTTTG
The DNA here is from genome assembly GCA_021605095.1 of Caerostris extrusa. Classification (NCBI taxonomy): domain Eukaryota; kingdom Metazoa; phylum Arthropoda; class Arachnida; order Araneae; family Araneidae; genus Caerostris; species Caerostris extrusa. The sequence continues at coordinate 249,731 of BPLR01008440.1, read as the reverse complement.
GATTTCAATGAAAATAATTGCCCGAAAATTGGAACAAAAATTGACATGGTTACTGTCTCAGTATAAAAATACCACTTAATAACTTTGCCGTTCAGCATGTGGGGTTTTTTCCCGCCATTTTCGTTTAATTCTGTTTCCATTATCATTGGTTTTTCGATACGTAGGCAAGTTTCTAAGTCATTTAACTTTTTAAAAGGCGTACACGATCAACTTAATTGCTAGTAGAGATTTCTCGAAGTTGAGCTTATTTTTATGTTGTTCTAACACTGAAGGACGACACAGCTAATACACGGTCTGCGATTTAACTATTCATGATTATTATCGCTTTTTTAAAAAGATGCCATTAAAAGACAATGATCTTTACAGGAAATTTAGTTTACGTTAAACAAAAATGATGTACGAAACCTTAAAAAAAAAAAAAAAAAAAAAAAATTCTTGCACTTCTGGAATTTCCTGTTTATGTTTACTATTCCTAATTGAAATTCGACCGGGAATTACTGGACCTTGATCTAGTATTATTAAAGCTCAATTTGTCATTTATTTCTTTTTCTTTCTATGCTTTGTAACGTTTTCTGAAGTATAGTATAATGAATTATCTTCCTTTTTTAAACAATAATTGTGAATTTTTTTGTATGAATAAACTGCATTATAAGTAGGCTCTTAAATTAAGTAGTGCTACATTTATGCTACGTAGTAAATCATTAAAATACGGCAGTAGCATAAATCAAAGATTCTATAGCATAAATCGAAGCTTTTTTGCAGCACATGTAAAATTTCAATAACATAAAATTAAAATGAATATATACAATAATCTTGAATAGTTCCATGAATAAATAAAAATAATAAATGGATATATATCTTCTTTAAAAATGTACAGAAGTCCTTTTTTTTTTTTTAACTAAAAATTATTATTTATGTAATTTTTAATCAAAACTTTTTCAGTTAAAAAGAAAACCTTTTTATTTTTTTTTTTTTTTTTTTTCGGTGTATTGCTTGAGAATTAAGTTCCAATTGTGATAATTGAAAAAAATATTAATAAATATATAAATAATTTAAGAAATGGTGCATGTTTAATTAAATCGACGTAATAAATCAGTTAAAATTTATTCATTTTGTTATTTAATCGATCATACTAAAAGCATCGTATTTATGGTAAACTGACTACTTTTATATTTAATTTTTTTATAGATAGGAGAATTATATTTATGTTATCCTTCTTTCATTTGATAATTTTTTAATCTAATAAATTTCTGTTTCGTTTAATGTATACAAAAGAAAGTGGGATAAAAAAATACAGCAGTGCACATTTTTCTTATTCTGTTCTACAGTACAATATATACATGAAAACATGAGTTTCTGACAACCTTATAATATAATGATCTTATAATTTATGTTATAAAATGAAAATTTATGTTATAATAAATCAATACAAGAATAAAGTTTATGGTGTATTCTTACAGTACGTCTCATAAATTTACTTTCATAAATCTCTTATGATAACACACATGAATATTTTTTTTTTATTCCGTGTTAGATCATTTTATTTATTAGTAATACTCATATCCCTACTGTCTATGTTTCTTTAGTTTTGAAAAACAGTGTCCTGTGTTATTTGCTTCATTTAATGTATTACAATTTGTTCTGGATGTAGTTTTTATTCGTTACGGTCTTTTTTTTTTTGTTTTAAATAATTTTTGCTCTAAAAATTTAATGGATAATTTGTTTAAAGTAATTATTATATATCTACAGTAGAGATCTTTTACTTCCCGTCTTAACTAGTCTTTAGTTTGTTCATTAGTAGTATCTCATAACGCGATTATTCTTTTCCAAAGCTTAATATCACTGAATTGAGGTCAGTGTTTAAGATAACAGGCATGCTTGAATAGCATCAGATATTTAGATGATTACTCTGCAATTTCATTATTAATTAAGATAATGAAATAAGTTATCTAATTGCATCAGTAAAGTTTCTAGAAAATTAATGTACAAACGGAAGATAATTAAACAAAAAATAATGTTCCATTTTCAGATATGTAATGATTGGGATTTCACATTTAAGATCGTGGCTAGATTCAAAAATAGATATGAATTTAAATCTTGATTACAATTTTATAAAAAAAAAAGGTAATTTTGGGTGATAACGAAAAGCTGTTGAAAATATTTTTAAGCTATGGCTAAATGTAATATGGTATTAATTTTAGTAATATTATAGAGTAGTTATGATGAGTTTAACTACTACCAGTGTAATAATTCCCTTAACATTATAATAATCTTAGCATTGTATAATTACAATATTAGAAAAACATGTTACGCAAAACATTAATCATATTCGCTATCAGTTGATCTATAAATAAAAGTATTAAATAGATTTATTCTTTAAAGCTTTTCATATATTCGCTTTTAAAATTTTTGTTATATTCTTTTTGACTGATTATTTTCTATTGTGATATATAAAGTAATAATAATGAGGCAAACTTTTAAATCTAAACGTAATTTTTCTAGAACGAACAAACAAATAATATGTTGCGAATTTGGTTAAATGATAGTATAGCTTTTATTTTTATGATAGTGGCGAATTTCCATTTTCGTATAAATTCATTTAGTATGGATTTGTACAATTATGTGACTAAATGTAGGGACACTTTTTTTTTTTTTTTTATAATCATTCTTACATACAGATATACAGATACAGATTATATATATGCAATATTCTTTTAAAAGTATCGTGGATTTATACTTTATAATATATACTAAATTCTGGAAACTCCCATTAACTCTTTCTTGTACCATCCTATTAACTATTATCCTGTTTCTATTCTCTTTACCACGTTAGCAAAAGGGTCGCATTCCTTGCTAAGCTGGTTTCTGCCATTGACCCCTGCAGAACTTGCCTCTCACTGCCGTGACTCATGTCTTGTTCGTGTTCATCCCATGAAGGTTTAGTCACCAACAAACATCACACTGATTGCCTGCAAATGACACGTTCGCTCACTTTCTCAGAAGAAAATCTTTTCGAATAATTAAATGAACCGAAAGTTTGATTAAGTTTTCTTTCTTTTGATGATCACTCTCTGAATCATGTTTCCTCGATTCATGAACGAGTTCCTATAGACGACGAGTTCCTTTTGTGCATGTGTGGAATAGTAGTTGATTCGAATAGATAGAATAGAATAACATGAATAAAAGGATTTTTTTTTTTTTTTTTCATCATATGTCGTATTTTTTATCACTGGTGGTAGGCTTGATAGTGTCATTAAAATACCCTGAACATTTCGAAAGAATAGATATTTTGTCAAGAGAAATTGCAGTTGTTATGTAAGAATGTCTGTAAAGTAGATTTCTAAGAAGTACTTATTGAGTTATCTTATAGTTTTCTCAATTTTATTTATAGTTTTTTTAAATTGTAAGACGTGAGTTAAATTCCTCTAAAATTTAACTTTATTCTTTTGATTTCAAAATTTCAAAATGGGAATCCTGAAATTTTATTGAAAAAACGTTTTTTTTTTTTTTGGGAAGAATTACAAATAAATAAATAAAAATCTGATTATATTGTTATGATTTTTGCGAGAACATTTTAATTTGTATTACTTCTGAACGCTAATTTATATCTACTTCTTCAACAGAAAATTAATTTAAATAAACCCTTTGAAACAAATTTTTTTAACGATCGTTGCAATTTCATTTCTTTTTTTTTTTTTTTTTTTTTTTTTGTATATCTAGCTCACAAATTCCTTCATCTTTGTGAGGTTAATGTAACATACTTCATAATATTTTCATTGTTATCATTTGATTTCTTCATAATCTGCTGGTCTATAATCCGACGTAAATATTTCCAACAAAAGATAATTTTGGTTGGACTATAACTCATACTGACACAGCCTTATACCACTGGAGTGTCATTATCGCCCCCACCCCTTTAAAAAAAAAAAAATTGAGGGCACTTATGAGTGGAGAAACGCACTATCAGTTGAAAAGATGTTTTGGCTTATTTAAATACATGGTCTTTATCGATTTACTATGTTGCCGTCTACACGATATTGTTAGAGGATATGTGCCATTGAAACCAATTCCCCCTTTCTGGAGGAAATGAAAAGGAGTTACGGATTTTTAAAAATATTTTTATAGATTTAATTTTATCTATTTTATTTTTTTAGGTCGTTATGCTTGCATGCTAATTTATAACTTATTTTTTTCAAATAAATTTATTTATAGTGTTAATATTAAAATTGATTTCTATGATAATTAGCTTTTTCATGCCAACACCACGCCAACTGTAGAATAATGTATTTTCTCATTTGTCCAAATTTAAATCTCACGAGTTCTTTAAGAACAGAATCCAAATAAACATGAATAAGCATTACGTTTCAACAGTAGGTATAAAATATGTAGTTATAAATTTTAAAAAAATTCTAGCTATGAAAAGAGTAAAATCACCTTAGCAGTTAAGAAAGTTAATGGTTTCTTTTATATACAAGTTTGCTGTGATTCTCCTACAATTATGGTTAATTCATTTTTAAAAGACCTGATAATCTTATTCAGACTAATTGTGATTTTTTTTTAACATCATCAAATTAATTTTATCTTTCATCGTGCTCGGCGTGATTATATCTTTAAATGAAAGAGTTGTTTGGTTAGATTTTTTTTTTATGCAAGATTTTCTTAGAATATCTCTTTCCTCTGGTTGTTCTCTTTCTACCTCTTCCTTCCACCCTCTTAGTAGCCAAAGAAACATCATGTCCTTGAAAAATATCTCATTAGCGAACTTAAAACTTGTTGGGCGAGCAAGGGTTTAAAAAAAAAAAAAAAAAAACTTTATCCTTTGTTTAAAAAAAAAAATGACTCGTTGCAGGTTTTTTTATGTATGTATTTATTTATTTATTTTTTATTATAGGAGAGGTCAAAATAAGCGTAACTAGTGTTTCGCAATATTAAATACTACAACCGTTGTTCTTAAATTATTTTTTACAGAAAACAGTCTGTTTCTGTATTTTATTAGGTTGCTGAACCGTGCGTTTTATTTATTTGTTTATTTTAAATTTTTATTTGCAAATGTTCCGAAGAACATTTTGCCATTTTTTAAAACTTTTTTTATTTCTTGATAATCCTAACTGGCATTGCCTATCATTTTTGAAAACTAGAACAATAATCATTTTTGTTTTGAAGTTGACGTTGCGGATTAGGAAAATTTGAAAGTGTGGAGAATTAACTTTTTTTTTTTTTTTTTTTTTTTTTGTTGTTGTTGTTGTGGTTGTTGTTTTATCAGTTGTCTTTCATGTTTTAGTGTACCATTTCTGTACTGTATTTTATGCAACCAACTTTTAGATTTTCTTTTCTCTATTTTGTTTGCTTTTTTATTATGATTCAGTGTGCTTATATATATATATATATATATATATATATATTTGTATATTTATATATATTTGTATGCGTATGTGTACTTGTGCGTAAACTGTGTTATGTGCAAACTTATCTTCTAGATATTGTATTCAGAAATTATCTGTTTTTAATGTATCATCATTTATTAATGATATTTTTTTTTTGAAAAAAATTATTCTTTATTCTTATATTAAAAAAAATGTTATTCTTATTTTTAAAAATCATTATTTTAAATCTTTACAAGGGAAGATCACTATTATATATTCGATACATAAGATAAACAGGCATAAAATATATTCTTTAATTTATGACTTTTAAACGGTAAAAATAAAACGATAATAATAAATTATAATTTTTATATTGATTTAATTAAATATATTAAAAAATGCTTGCATATGACTTGCAACGTGGGTATTTAAAGTTACACAAATAATATATATATACATGTTTCATATTTCTTTTGTGAGTCATGTTATATTTTTAATGAAATAAGTTTCAGCTATTATGAATTTAAATCAAACAGACAATATAAAGAAAAAATACAGGCAAGAATTTTATAGAATAAGTTGGGAAAGGGGAAAAAATGAACAGAATATTTATAAATCCAGTCGATTTTAATTTGATAACTTTGTTTAATTTTAGTCTGTAATTTGTCAAAACTGTTTGTAGCAATTTTTTTCTTTTCTTCTAATGCAGCTGGCAAATGGACCGTGATCTTTTTTATGCCATAAGGGCTTGCACCGATGTTACTCACTTTGTATTACCCAGGGAGCGCGTGTAACTTGATGGTAAGCCACGGACGCGGAGTAACAATGCTCCGCAACGCTCTACGATCCTATAAGGACCGGTGACCTACGGCTTAAAGTGGATTCCGAACCACTACAAACACCCATGGATGGGCAACGCCGAGATTTGAACACGATACCTGTGGTACCGAACGCCAGAGCGCCAGCCATCAGGCCCCCAAGCAATTGTTTAAGATTTGATTAGTTAATCCAAGCAATTGTTTAAGATTTGATTAGTTAATTGTTTAAGATTGGAACAATATTTTTTTAACTTATTCATAGTTGTGCATAAACATATGCAGAAACATGTTCTACCAAAAATTGAAAATAACCAACAAAATGCTTTCTAAGTTAGGATACTTTGTATCTGGAACTAATTTCCAAAACTGTCCAAAGTAAGAGATTTATGCAGCATTTGTAGTGCCTTATCCTCCTTCATTCTAGTGCTTATGTTTCTACTGATACTGTATTGGGTATACAAATGCAATTTTTACCATTTTGGTCCAAGTTTTTAAGTAATTCATCCATAGAAAACTGAATTACAACAATTTATTTATTTGGTATTCAAAAATTTCTATGTGAGGAGATTTAGAATTTTCTTTTCTTCTTCATATAAAAGACAAATTCGTTTCAATCCTCTTGGCAATTACATATGTATCATTCTCAAATTTGACCTTAGCAAGGATAATACTACTTTCATGTATTCCATCATATGGTCTTCTGTTAAGAAAAGTTCATAGAAACATTGGCTCGTCCTTAATTGACTTACTCTTTTTATATATATATATATTATTTTATCTAGATACTAACAGAAAGAAGCATTTTAAGGTGTTTCTTAACCTTTGTGGTTTCCTTCGGAAATACGTTCTTAGAAGAGAAGATCTTGCGGTTGGGTGTGGGTTATCAAAGTAATAAATCAGAACTGCATATGATTCACCTTGACTTTTTTATTAATGCTTCTCAGTTGCTCTTCTTTCTATTGTATCACTGCAGCTGCTGTCAGATGCATTTGAGTTACATTTGTACATCTCCGTTACACCTGATGCATCTGTATTTGAAATTACGTTTGTTCTGAGAAAAAGCAATTACTGAAATATTATCATTCGCGTCTTGTCTCGATTCGGCAGGTGAAACTGCCTTTGTTTTTAGTATCAAAATGTATCATTTTATAATATTTCATTGCAGTGCATTTTAAATAAATGAAAATCAGATAAGAATCTATTAAAATGTCATTAACGTATTTTTTCATAAAGGATGATGCATAAAAAAATATTTAATTTGACCACTATTATATCTTAAAAATTTAATTCAATTTAAAATAAAATCACTATTATAAAAATCAGAAAATTTTAGAATTTAGTAATTTTTATTGGCATCATAATCTTCATGCTTAGAATTATATTTTATTTTACTTCTTGAGGGAGAGAGGGGGTTTGTATGAAATATCGAGTATTTTATATTCAAGTCTTTTAGAGTTTTTTTTGAAGTAATTAAAAAATATAAAAAAATAAACAAAACCAATTATAGTGATAAAACCATTCATAACGATCTTTTCATTAAGTCCACTACCAAATTTACCACATTTAAAAAAAATTTCAGACTCTTAAATTGCACTAATCCACAGATTGCATTCCAAATACAATTCGCCCATAATAATGAAATCCTACATGTCTGTACATAACATGTAATTCATGCATTTATTTTATAATTTTGCTTATTCAGATATAAATATAGTTCATGCATTAGTATTTAAAATTTTTTATTTCTCTCACTGCCACCGACAGCATCATTAAATTTGTTAAATAATTATGGAACCAACTGTTTTCAAAATTCTTGTTTAACCTGTAGTCTACCTCATGTGGAGTACAAATTCATTAAATTGGTACTCCAAATCTATGTGGATGATGACTTTTATTTTTGAATAATGATTCTGCCTTTTTCTTTTTTTTTAATTTTATGCATTCTCAACCAGCTCCACTTTTTAAAAATCATTTGTAGCTCATTTTTTTTTTTTTTTTCTTTCTTTTTTTTTGTTTTTAATTTTTTTAAATTGACACTCTTTTTTTTTTTTTTTTTTTTTTTTTTCCAATGATAATTACAATGTCGTTATAGTGCAGAAATTTGTCGTATGTATCTGATTTATTTATATATTTAATGCACAGAAAAAGGATTACAGAATCTCTTATTTTTATTCGAAAACTGAATTCAAAACAAGAATCAAGATGTGTTAAAGGCTTTTTTAAAAAGATATGTTAAAATTCTTAATTTTAAAAGTGATAATATAATATAACTAGTTTGAATGAAAACGAAATTCACCGAAAATGAAAAAATCATTTCATTTTTCTTATAAGTAATCAAAGCAATTCAACAATTTTTTTTGGCACCCTATATAATTTATAGTTATATAATTTATAATTATTTCTTATTCATTCAGCAAGTTTCGAAATATTTTTTTTTTTTAACAGTAAATTAATAGTATAATACCGTTCTTTTTATATACATGCTTTTAAAACATAGTATCTTATGTAGTTGTGGGGTGAGGGGAGGTTTTAAAATAATTTGACTATTTCTAACTGTCTTTAATATTTTAAATTTATTTTCAAGAACAGTTTTTTTTTTTTTTTTTTATATTAACAAATCTCAGAAAAAGGATTAGATTTGCCTAGTGATAGAAAAAAAGTTTTGTTACATTATTAGAGGAGATTACTAATAATATTGGTTCAACAAATTACAATATGTATCTGAATTATTATTATATTTTAAAGTACTTCCAAATTTATGAATTGAATTTCATTAACACATAATTAATAAAAGTTCTAACTTTTTAGAAATAAAAATGAAAGTAATTTTTATATATATTTTTATATATTTCATGTTATTCACATATTAATTCCATATTTTTCTTTTTTTTTTTTAGGTTGCTTAATCTTAGCTGTTGAAGGAGCTAAATTAATAATCAATCCATCTGGACAAACTCAGAGTCAGCCAGCAGGCAAAGGATTTGGCTTAACATGCCAAGGAGAATCAGAAGATCCAGAACTTTTCACAGAAATGAAATGGGTTGGTCCTAAAGGAGAACTAGTTGAAGGGTAAATTTATTTCTTTGTAACAGACTGGAAAATAATTTAAATTGTTGTTTTTCCTATATATACCCATTGAGAAAACCCTTTTTAAAGACATCCTAGCACATTAAGTTAACAATTTAAAAAGAAAGTTTTTTTTTTTTTTTTTTTTTAGTATTAAGAATAAGTATTTGGAAACAATATAAAAAAAGTTTTATTATATTAAAACCTAAGAATTTTTTACTTTAATTATAAATTTATATTATTTTTTTAATACCTAAAAGAAACTAAATATTTAAGCTTACTGTTGAATCATTTATTTTTGAATAGTTACCCAAAATTTTACTTTTGTATAAATTGAATGTTTGTGTTTATTTAGATCTTCAGGTCCAATAGAAGTTTCCAAGGCTGGAAGCCTACTACTACTTATGTTTAGAGAGCCAACTACTGAAGATAGTGGAGCATATAATTGCAGTGCTATTTATGACAGCATGGACAGATTAAATACTGGTGTACAATTGGTTTTCTATCGTAAAGTCATGGTCCCTTTTTTCCCTAAAATTTATTTTATTTGTATTAAACATATACATTTAAATGTTTACATTAAATGAAAATTACAAATTTTCTTGAATTTGTATTGAACTTTTTCAATGACCTACAGTATTAATTTTTTAAAGAAAAATTTGTCAAAGTTAAGAGAAAAAATTTTATGACTGCAGTAAAATAATCTGGTTTTTAAATGTTTGTCTATTTCTTACAGTTTTCAATGTGCATAAATTTAAATTCGATCTATGAAATTCTGCTTTTACTATTTGTTTTAGCTTATTACATATTATCTCATGCAGTAAAATGCAATTCATTCAAATTAAGAGGGAGATTAAAGATATTTTATTATTTTGCAAAACAGGCAATATATATATATATAATTATACAAAGCAGGCAATATAAAATTATTTTCTTTAAATATATATATTTAAAAAAATAATTTTTTTAATGCCATTATATGCAAGCAAATGGGAAAAATGACTTTTTGGTTTGGTTCATGCATGCCAATTATTTATTATATTTAAAAATATGTAATCAAAATAAGAAATATATTTTATGTAAATTACTTTTTAGAGGACATCACATGGGAAGACTGTCCTATGCAGCAAGCTTTAGTAATTCAAACTGATGGAAAAATTAGGTGTAGAGTATCTGCTAATCCACCTGCCACTATTACCTGGCTAAAGGATGGTCAAATACTTACTGACAGGTACATTACTGAAAATGATGGAATCAAAGTGACTGGTGCCACGGAAGAAGACAAGGGTGAATTTGCTTTGAGAGCCATGGTTCAACAAACTGGAAAATTTCAAGACAGGATTATTACTGTTGAAGTTCATGGTAAGTTGTGCTAGCTACATTCTATTGAATGAAATTAATATCTTAATATGATATAGTAACTAAAAAATATATATATATTTAGTTTGTTTAAATTTGTTTCTATCAATTCACAGTTCAAAATGCTGCTTATTAATAGATGTGTTATCATTTGAAAATTATTTCACAACTATCAAATTCTTGCTTTTTAATCTGACTTTTAAATACTTTTATTAATTCCACTTGAATTTTGTATTTTAGTTATTCTATTACATTGTATTGAAAGAAAAAGTAATCTATTGCATCTAAAATCGATTACATTAAAAATTTCTGTTTTCCAGAATGAAAAAAAAAAATTTAATTATTGTAATTCATTTTGTTACTTGACTATATTATTACTATAAGTTAGTTTCTTTTGAATCATTTCCAATGATATCACTTATGTGAAGATCTAATGATAATTACAAAAATTATTAAGGGTTTCCATTCTGGGGGAAAAAATGGCAAATTAAGTAATATGTACAAAAATCATGCATACATTTTCTCTCGAATAATAATAAATAATGAATGATTTAGAATCTGTGCAGATAATAATTCATTGAACTAGATGTTGCATGTATTTTCTGTAATGGTGATATAATTAGAAATGTTGATATATAAATGTTAATTTAGAATTATAAAAAAAAAGTCATAAATTTTGATATTGTTTATAGTGTGCTGTTTTATTATAAAAATTGATGGGATGTTACATTGATCAGTGAACAGTTATTACAAATATCTCATCTGCTACAAATAATTACGATAATGAATGCTTACACATAAAAAAATGTAATGAATTTAATATTTTTAAAAAAATTAACAATAAATTATTAAGTATATAATTGTAACTGTAATTTAATTTTCTTTCATTGTGATTTATTTTTTGATATAAATAATTATGAACTATTTTTAAATTGATATTATGCAATAAATAATATTTACTGCATGATATTTATTAATGGATCTTAAAAAAGATACATAAAAAGACTGCACTTTAAATCATATTTATGTATTTTTTTTTAATCTAATTTGAAAATAACAAAAAATGATTTTCATATCTACATTTTGAAGAATACTACATTCAAAAATTATATTTCAGTTCCTCCGGAGATCATTGAATTGGATGATAAATTGGAAGCCACAGAAGGTAATGAAGCTATGTTAAGATGTCAAGCAAGTGGATTCCCAAGACCTGTTTATGCTTGGTTTGATCCTGTGAGTATTAAAATTTAGTATTGTGCATTAACACTGTTAAAAGTATTGCTTTTACCTAAATTTTTTTATTCTCTTTTTACTATTGAAAATTCAAAATCACAATAATTAAAAACAAATCAAGTAATGGATTGATTTTTATAAATATCTATTTTTAAAAATATGGTAAATTTATGACATTAAAAATATTTCAAGACAATGTATTACAGATGTGATTTTAAACAACTTTTTTTGGTGTTTAGTTTTAAAATTATATATTTCATGATAATCATATGCTACTCTATTTAATATTAAAATTTATGTATGGAAATGTTTTTTTAATTAAAAAATATACCATAAATTATTCATATTATATTAAAGAATTTTAACATTTTGATTAATTACTTAAATAAAAGATGGTCTCATTATAATTTTGTTCAAGCATGCAGAAGGAATTATTTATAAAGAAAAAAAAATTCTCATTAGCAACATTGCTAAATAAAATTTAATTATTGTACTACTAAGAGTGTTCTCATTTGATTAGAAATTATATTAATAAAAAATAATTCTGCTATCACTATCATCTGAAGCAAAACACCTTAACTTTTAAAACCAGGTTTCCTAATCCAGGTTGGTGTATATATGGCTATATCTTTGTTATTTTTTTAAAGGATCAAAGAGATCTAAGTACAATTGAAGGATATGCAGTTGATGCTGATACTGGTAGTCTTATCATCAACAGTGTAAAACGAGAAAATCGAGGACGCTACACTTGCTGGGCTAAAAATCCTGCTGGAGATGCTAAAAGAAGCCTTGATTTGTCTGTGATAGGTAAGAGTAAATAATTTGTTGAAAAATTTTTTTTTTTTATCTGTATATTTTAATTTTTAACTTATAATTTTTATTTTAAAAGAATTCAACAATTTTTTTCTTTAATTTTTATATTAATATGTGTTTTCAGTGAAACCTGAAATAAAGCAATTCAATAACATCACATCTGTTGAAAATCAGCCTGCTACTTTTGAGTGTCGAGCTATTGGAGATCCTTTACCTGAGTTAAGCATCAGAAAAGAAGGGCAAGATCGGCCCTTTGATGAAGAGGTAATTTGAACTTACATTTTAGAGAATTTTTATAGTTTAAAGTGCCTTCCATACAAGGAAAAATTTTTAAAATTACATGCATTAACATTCATGGCAATACTTCAGATTTATTTAAATTTTTTAATCCTCTGATTGGAAGAAAAGCTATTCCAATTTTAAAAAATTAACAAGCAATTCCTTAAATTATCCTGGAAAGCAATATTAGTTATTATGTCTTATTCTACTGTATAGCCTTATATTTATTTTTAAAGATAAATGGATATTATTTCTTTTTTAAAAGGTTTTTTTATGTTTTTCATAATTTGTATTTTGTTAAATATTTTGAAATTTAATATTGCTGTTTTTGCAATGTACCACAGATTTCTCTGATTTGATTTTGCCATCTGTACATCATTGGAATGTCATTTAAAAATGCAAAAGCATTCAATTTTAAATCTGTTATAAATAATCAGAAATTTGCATTTTTAAATGGATTTATAGTATTTCATATAGAACTTAATAAAAAAAGTTTAATGTGTTGCTTTTCATTAATCAAGCAGTAAAAATATTTATTTTATTATTTTCCTAATGAAGGATGACAAAATTAGTTTAAATAAAAGAACCGAAGGTGATGAAGCTGTTATAACTTTGACAATTGAAAGAACAATGCGATCAGATGATGGCTTATATTATTGTGCTGGAGAAAATAAAGGTGCTCATGTAGAAAGAGCTGGCCATTTAACTGTTGAATGTAAGTATCTTTATTTTTAATATTTTAAAAATCTTTTTTATATATATAAATTTCCTTGCTTAGACAAAAAAAAAAAAAAAAAAAAATGATTTTTTCTGTGAAATTAATGTTATTGAGAAATTAAAGTGAATTTTAATCCTTATTATGTACAAATATCTTTGTTTCAAAGGGGAAAAAACAACAACATTTTTTAAAGCTTATTCAACTATTTGGACTAGTTTTTGCTTAATTTAATAACTTAATTTAATTAATTGAAAATAATTTTAAGAAAATTATCTCTTTACAGTCTCGCCTGTAATGAGTTCCACTCCCAGTACTTCTGTTAAGACATGGAATGGGAATCCTGTTAATTTAACCTGCATCGCAGAAGCTATACCTAATGCAACTATTACATGGACATTTAATGGTCGAAAAGTGCAAGATGATGAAATATATACAATCCATGGAAAATCGGCTCATAGCAATTTATTGGTATGTAAATGTAATGAATATTATATTAGTATAATTTTAGAACCTGTATGTGTTTTTTGTAATTTATGATATTGACAAGTTTACTAATATTATTGATCAGTTACAATTTGTTTGTATAATTTGTATTCTTAATATTGCTCATTTGTTCTGTATATCTAAATTTTAAATTGGTATATTTAATGAAAGCAAAGATTAAACAGCTCTCAACATAAAATACTTATACATTGAAAATTGTTAGATTGCAGAGTGCCATGAACTGGTTTCGTGAAACCACTGGTAAATATTCAAAAAGCAACAATAGTTAAAATGTTTAGACTGGACTATCAGTCAAAAAAAAAAAAAAAAAAAAGCATCTGAAGATGCTATGTGTAGTTTTCACTTACTGGCAATTACTTAAATGAACAGAGAATCTCTAGGCTTGTACAAGACATCAGAACAGTATAATCACTTTTCAGTGCAGCAAATTGCATCAGATAAAAGAAATGTCTCAAATGAAACCTAACTGCACTATACAATAGGATATAGAAGCCAAAGACCAGTTCAGATGTTGTTGTTTGTCTGCAGTTAACAAAATGTCTCCAGTTTGTTCATAAGTAAAAAATTAGTCAGTGGATAATTAGAAGCAAGTTATTTGGTCCATGAATCAGGTTTTTAATTACACCATACAGAGTGGCAAGTGAGAATTTGGAAGAAACAACATAAAAGCATGGATTCTAAATGTCTTGTTACAACTCTTCAAGCTGGTGAAGGCAATGTAATGGATTAAGAAAAGTATTCCTTACATGTTTTGGACTCTTTAATTCATGTTCATGAAAGTCTGAATATCTAAACATAATGGAAATCAAGTACATGCCCTTATGTTAATGGTGCATTCCACTGACAGTGGCTATTCAACTAAATGATGCATCCTGTATTGGTGCTGATTATACAAGATTGGTTTGAGAAAAGTACATCAAACATTTAGATCCAGTCACATATTATTGGAAAGAGTATAGTTATAAAATTTCACAAATAGCCTATCAATAATGTGTAGAATCCATGTCAAGAGGAATCAACTGTGTATTTAAGTCAAACTGTTGTTCAATGAAATATCGACAGGATGGCTATAATAAGTAAATGTATTTATTATAAAAAAGTTATTTGGAAAATACTTAAGAACAAAGTGAAACATGCTATATTCATCTTGAAAAATATCAACATCCAATGGCTATTTGAAATATAATTGATATTATGCATTTAGATTATTCTGCACAGAAAGCAGATTGCAAATGAAATTCAGTAATATATGAGAAACAAAAACTGAGTTTAAAAGCTTTCTGTGCTTGAATGGAAACCTTAAAAATAGTTAAATTGTTAAAAGTTGGATGGAAAAAAATGCTTAGAATAAAAGATTAATAGGATTAAGATTAAATCAATTATTAATTAAAATTTAATTACATAAAAAAAAGACGTTGAGAAGTTCCATTGAAAAGAACATTTTGAAAGGCTTTAAAGGTGTAGTTTTTATTTGTAATTATAATTAGTTACAAAATATTTGATTTTAAGTAATAGTCATGAAAAATTGGGACAAACAGTTATATTTCAGCAGATTTAAAAAAAGGTTGAGTATTTAAAAAGTTTCTAAAAATAATTTTATGTATATTATTTTAATGTAAGAATATATTTTATAAATATTTTTTCATCAAACAATTTAAGATGAATATAACATAGAATTTCAAATTACAAGTGTAAATTTTTCAAGATAAATTCATAAATAAATACAATTTTATGAATTTGTATTTCTAATCTATTTTATTCCTGTTTAGGTTCATCCACCAGTGGATACAAGGAATGCTCAAAATATATATGGAGTATACAGGTGTCAAGCTGAAAATACTCATGGAGAACAGTTTATTAATATTGACCTGCAAGAAGCTCGTAAGCATTTTTAAAACCCAAATGATTTAATATGCCACATAAATATTTGTTGTTTATTACTAAAATCAAGGTTTTTTTTTTCTAAAACATAGTTTTAAAAAAATGGGAAAATAAATTGTTTTGTACAAAACAACATGTTTGATATATTCTAAACAGGTAGACCTGGCCCATTGCAAGAAATAAGAAATATAAAGAGTACAGCTACAACATTGACATTTGAATTCAGTGGGCCAATGGATGATGGTGGATTACCAATCCGTCGTTATTTGGTCAAGTATTATGAAGAAAATGAACCTTATGATGATCCTATTGTTGATGAATGGAGTGAAGGTATAATATTTTTAGAATCATCATATATTTTATATGAGTTTTGTACTTAAAACTAAAACTTTACTGGATTATGTATTCTTTAAAATTTTTATTTTCAGGTTTACCATATGTCCTGAAAGATTTGAAGCCAAGGACTGCATATAAATTCCAATTTGCTGCTTGGAATGATGTTGGTGGTGGTGAATGGAGTCCGGAAAGAAGGATTGTTACTCCAGCAGAATCAGCTCCTGAACCTCCTAAATTTATCACACCTGGTGGCAACATTAGCACTTATCCTGATCGATTTCAAATTCGTTGGACTGTTCCTTTGGATAATGGACGCAAAATTGATTACTTTGAGCTGCGCTATTTTGAAGTAAATATTGTTTTCTCCCTTTATGATTAATTTCCTTTCAGAAGAATTATATTTTTTCTTCCCATAGCGTTTCAACAACTCTTTATAACTGTTAAAGGCTCCTTACTTTTCTTTCACCCTTTAAACAGAGAATTTTGTCTAGAAAGATCTGAAAAAAAAAAAGGGCAACTGTTAATGAGAAAAAGAAAATGATATAAGTGATGCGCTTTAACATATTTCTTATTAACTTAGGGCATTGAAAAACTAACCATATGAGGGAGAAGTGACTATATCTTTATTAAATGTATCATTTGTTGTAAATTGGTTATGCAATTTGAAATTTAATGTCATTTCTTTTTGTTAATAGCCACCCTGAGTTAACTACTGAACAGCCTACTACTGATAAATACATTTGTTTTATGATCAAATTTTTCTTAACATATCAGTTTTCTGTATGTCACATATTTGAATTTTTATAAATTTTTTAAAGCAAATTTGAATTATTTTATTGAAAACAAAAGAAAAAAACTTGTTTTCCTAATCTACAATTCATTATGAAATTAGAAAAAAAAAAAAAAAAAAAGTAGAATTGCTGGAAAATAAATAGTATTTTTAATTTTTTAATATCATATCTTAAAATTGAGAAAAATCAAATTACATTATTATTATTTTTTATTTGTTTTATAAGATAATTGATTTACAGAAATTAAGTGGTAGGAGAAAGATTTTTTAAATTGCATATGATTTCAAGATAAAAAAAACTATTATATATACTATATTCTTGATAATAAACTGATATATATTATCAAGAATATATATCAGTTTTGAATGCCATTATTCTAGTTTAGAGCTATCAGTTATAATTACTTGATGCATGAATAATATATTTGAAATTTATTACATTAAAAAAAAAGGAATAATGTACAAATTTGCAAAATTTAAAATTGTTTATTGTTTGGAAATAAATAATTAAAAGATTTTTTGTGTTTCCTTTTTTAGGCTGAAAAGAAAAGTGGAAATTGGCGGCGAGTTGGTGAAAGTATCGTTAAAGAAGTGAGAAGCTGGGCAAATTCTCCTGAATTTGAAATGACAAGGTTGAAGGCTAACACATACTATAAAGTTGAAGTTCGTGCTCATAACAATATTGGATTTAGTCAAGATGCTACAATGGTCTTTCAAACTGCTGCAGGTACTAATTAAAAAAATTTTTAATTCTTACTATTAATTTGAAAATTAATTTCTCTCTTACCCTTTTTTTTTACCGTCACACAATTTTATTATGTTGTTCTTCTCTGCACACTTGCAAATCTTTTTCACTTGCACTTTCACTTAATTCAGTGCTATGTTCTATATTTCTGAAAATATATATATTTCATATAATGCAATAATTAAAAATTATTTTTGATTAAATAATCTTCATAATTATTGAGTGATGAGGTTTTTCCTATTTTTTCCACTACAAATCTAAAACATTTACTAAAAATTTATATTTAAAAAATTTAGTCCTTCATGTACTAAAACACTTAGCATGTACTAAATTTTTAATAATGTACATGATTTTCTTTTACACTTAATTATAATTTTTATAAAATGTATTATTCTATCAATAAATTTGAATAATTATTATGTATAATAAATGCCAAAAGTAATTCTGAATAAAGAAAAAATAATTCTATAATTATGTGCTGTATTTTAAATTTAAAAAAAAAAAAAAACTTCTTTTAATTATGGCAAATAACTATTATTAGACTTTAAAGCCGTGTAAAGAATGGTTTAAAACTATTAGGTATTCCTAAGCAGAAAAATAAAAATGATTGACATGAATATCTTATATCATTACTTTAAACTGAATAAATTTAACATAAATGGACATATTTTGATATTACATAAAACTACTTTTATAAAATGTAAACATATGAATCAATTATTGTACTGTGTATTCCACTTTGAGTAAAAATATTTTTAAAAATTATTTATTGAAATTTGAAGTTAAAAAAAAAGTTTTAATAAAAATTGCCACTCAATTTCTGAAAATAATTACCAAATTGATAAAATATTAAATTTTACAATTCTGCGTACTTACAGGAAACAATGAAGAACCCTACTAAAATACCAAAATATGCATATGCAATGTACATCTATTTTTCACCTAACATTAAATTTTGAAATCTTTGTATGTGTTCAATGAATTTCAAAAATAAAACAAATTTTGATGTAAAACATTAATAAGTTTGAGCTCTCTTAATTAGAACATGCACTGATTTTATATTTGAATGTGATTTATGGTGACTTGTTCTGTTACTTCATGTAATTGTCTGTTTGCTATTTGTGTGTTCTTTTTCTTTGTTCTAGATCCCAGCAAAGGTACACAAGGTCGCTCTCACATCCACATGCCTGGTACTCTACCTTGCTGTCCTTTCTTGCCCTGCTGCATGCTTTAGCATTTCTTTCTCTCTTAGTTACTAATATTTTCTGTTCTGTTTTCTATTCTTGCATGTGCATGTCTGAATGATTCTTTCTAAAGCACCATCACACTTCTTTTCTTTTCTTCAAAATGATTTCTGTTTTTATTTATTATTTTTCCTTTCAGGAGGTCCAATACTGTTAAAATTTTCGTTTGTAGAAATAAGTGTGCAGTCAGCTTTTCCTACCTACAGAAATTAATTTTACTAATGAATATTTTGTCAATTGGTTTAAGCATTTATTTAGTTAAAAGTTAATATACTATACAATTTATTTTTTAAGTATGCTCCTATTTAGGTAAATATTAATTAAGAAATTCCAAAAATAATTAATGTTAATAATTAATAGTCATTGAATGTTAAATCTATTCTAAATTTGTCCTGATTCCTTTTAGTTCAATTAAAACTTGGTAACTTTGCTTCTTTATGTCAGGTGTAGTTGAAAACTACCAATACCAGTAAGAAAATTATTTTTGACCCCCCTTTAAAAAAAAAATTACGAGTAAGGAAATTATTTACATTTTTTTTTTTTTTTTTTTTTTTTTAATTATTTCTATCAGTTCAATTTGCAAGTCCATAAATTTGTAAAATAGGTGTAACAATTTCTTTATACCATTTATATTATACCATGTAATTAGTTAATTTTTTTTTACCAGATTTAAAAATTATATTACAGAAGTTTTAAACCTCAGTATATACAGTGAAAAATTTTTTTGTTTGTACATAAATGAAATATAATGCTTATTTAGATAATATTAAAGCATAATTTACTCAATAAAATTGTTATGAAAGAAACTTTATTAGACAAAAATAATTATTGGCATATATTCTTTTTCAAATAAAAGTAAAACATTTCTAGTTAAAAAGAAATTGTGTTGTCACTATATTTATATAAATTGATTTATAAATATCTGTAGAATTTTTTTTTTTTTTTAAATCTTTATGATAATGGGCTATCGATTGTTTTTACTTAAATTATGGTATAGGACCTCCTTTTTAAATTGTATTATTTATTTAGTTGAAATATAAGATTATTTATTAGTATTTAAAAGAAGTAGTGAAATCTTTTCATCTCTTCTGACAAAACCAGAATGCCGTGGATGTGATTTTCTATGATTTAAGTATCATATTTCGTTCTTATTATATTGTTATTCAATTTTGATTTGAAATGCTTAATTAAAAAAATTATTTTAACTGCCACTAGGCTCTGAACATGAACAACAAAGCAATGAATACCAGGGTACTGTGCCTAGCTCATTGTCCACTGGTGCAATTCTTGCCATCATTGTTGCCATTGTACTCGTCATCCTTATTATTGTTGATATAACTTGTTACGTCCGATACCACTGGGGCCTAGTTTTCTTCTTACGAAGCCGTGTTTGTGCAAAACCCATTGTTAATGAGAAAGCAAAGGAAGCTGCTCTTGAAGATGGTAAAGGAGGGTAAGCTATGTTTCTGTAATTTTTAACATACTTTATTAATATATATAAAGGTAAATAAATGTAGTAGTATGTGCAATGCTCTCCTACACAGACCAAACCAATATAAATGTATTTCTATGTATACATATATTATACTCATATACATAAGATAATACATTAATATGGATATTATTTGTAAAATTATATTATTTAAAGAATATTTACTACTTTAGTAAACATATTTTTTAATATAAATTTCATATAAAAAATTTTTTTATGAATGGTATCTTTGCAAATATATTTGAACTTCAAAAATTATTGACATGTATTTCCATTTACTTACAAGAATTTATAGCACAGAAGAACGCAAACCAAACACAAGTTAATTAAATTTAACTTTTTCTATGTTTCATGTGCTTGTATGTATTAATACAAATTAATTTTTCAGAATTACTATAAATTGAATACTGGAATTTTGGAACTTACATGTATTTTAAATGTTTGGCCATAAATACTGTATTTATACTAAGAATTTTTTTCTGTTAAAATTTAACTCAGAAATAAACATATTTCAAGAAATCAATGAAAAAGAATATTTTTGAATGTCGAGAAAAGAAGTCGAGTGAAAAATTGTAATTGACTTTTAATTTAAAATTCAATTGATTTAAACATATTTAATTGACAATTAGTTATTTAATATCTGAATGAAAATATAGCTATAAATGTTATGTGTTTTGCTTATGTAAATTTTTATTATTAATATTAATAGAAAAGATTGAATTAGTGATGACCATCACTAATGATTGTGTTTGACATCATTAATAATGTCATGCTATCAGTTACTTGAAGAAAAACAGTTTTTACTTTTTGATAATTTATTTATTACTCTGAATTTTCTGTCTATAATTTGCAGTTGTTGATTATTTTCATATAATGTACAACAACATATGATGTGTATCACTTGTTTTTTGTAACATGTAACATACATGTTACAAAAACAAAATAATAAAAAAAAATAATGTCAACGAAACAAAAGAATAAAAAAGAAATTTTTCAGCAAAAGAATATCAACAAAAAGAATAAAAATAAAGAAATTATTTTTAAATTCTTTTTGTTGATATCTGAAGAATAATTAAAGTAAACAATAACTTCATACCAGAACCATTTCAATTATATAAGGAAAATAATGAAAAATTTCAATCAATTTGTTTTAAAAAATGTAAATTTTTTTTTTAATTTATTGTTTTGATATTTGTTATAGAAATAAATTACTTAAATCAATATATTCAGTTTTTTATTTGACTTCCTAAGAAGTATTTTTAACTTAATTTTTTTATTGTGAATTAATTCCTTTAACTTATATGCATTAGTACATGACAATCATTGTGTCTTGCATCATTTCTTAAATGCACCGTTACCTTTCAATTATCAAAAACTTATGTTTATTTCTTTCATGGTGAAGTTCAGTATATTAGAGGAAAAGTACTTTTAAGTAGCAATTCTTTGGAATTAATTTTTATTGAAACTTCCGGAGAAAGAAGTCTTCAGATTATATATAGCAGCGTATTATACACGGCAAGACATTCTAAGATGTATAATTTGCAGATTATAGACAGAAAATATGTTAACTAATAAGTGATTATGTATGGAAAAAACTAAGAATATAAAATCTCTGTTTTATAAAGGAAAATTTTGATTAAAAAATTGCATTACTATTTAAATTTATATCAATGTTTTTAAAAAAAATGTTCTTTCAGTTAGAAGACAGTATATGTCTTAAGCATGTACCCATTATATTAATTTAAAAATTTAATGGGCACATGAATATACCCATTACATTAATTGAATTGTGAATTTTCATTTTAAGATGTCTGTAACTTTTATTTTTAACATATATTATTTTCCAGAGGGAATGATGGTAACACAAACAATGGAAATGTTAAAATTGATGTAAACAGTGTTGCTGTTACTGAGTAAGCTCACACTGTGACAGCTTTCATAAATACCTGGTTATTTAGGGCGCTCTGTTATCTATCAGTCTCTACAGCAGCATGATATTCGCTGTGCATGAATTTCTAAATTCTGATTCACTTTCTGCATGGGATTTAACTGAGGCATAAAGCTCTTGTGTGGCTTTTTAAAATGAATTTCTTATCATTGTTATTGATGATTGATTCAAATAGGTGTTGTTTTTCAAGATTGATTAATGTAAAATGTAATTAAAATCATTAATATCAGGATTGTTTTTTAATCATCAAGCATATGCTGAGTTAATTTCTACTTCAGCTATTTTAAACATTTTAGATAATAGGCAGATATTTAATAGATCTTAAAATGTTTTAATATTGCAGTATACAGCATTTAAATTTACTTTTTTTTTTTAGTATAACTTTAAATTAATAAATTCCATTTTTTAATTTGGTAAATATGTCAGACATTTGGACTAATATTTTTGTATTGGAAATAAAAGAAAGCATATGGGGAAATTTTATCTTAAAGCATATGCCTAGTCAAAAATCTAATCATTAATATGAAAACTGCCCACATTAGTTCAATAATTCAAGTAATTATTATTCCAATAATTAAGCTATATCTATGATTTCAGGCAATTTAATTTAATTAATTAATAATGAAATAATTCTAACAGTAATTCCTATAATTTCAGATATGTAATATTAAAATATTTATATTCATAGCCTTTCTAATAAAAATTGAAATTTACTTGCATGATAGAAAGCAATATATGTATTAAAAAAATTTTGTGGCTTTATTTTATTTGGTCTAACAGCTAGCTTACATGTGAAAACTAACTTCAATTTCATATTCTTGATTATGGATTAATACAGTGCAGTTCATTGTATATATTCAATATTATACATAATTTAAATTGCAAAAGAGTAAATGATATTAATAAAAATTGAATTTTTTTAAACAAAATTTGAGTATCTATTTTTGAACATATTTTTGTTTACAACAGCATTTCCATATTTGTGAATTTCTTTAGAAAGCATTGTATTTCATGAAATTCATGCATTGTATTTCAGTTTTTCATCAGCTTAGTGTCTATAATGTAAGTTGCTGCATAATAGCTTTTTGTATTGAAAAATGAATTTTCCATGCTTATTATCTGTGCTTTGAATGGTTAAGCTTAAAAAAAAATTATTAATATACATCAATAACTTTTATTATAGAGACATTTACTAATTTTGCTCGTATTTTTTATTTCTAGGAAAGGAGATAATTTCGAAAAGAAGACTAGAACAGAAGTAGATAATCCTGCATTCGAGTAAGTATATATATTTATACAAATTGTTCAGTAAAAGTTATTGTTTTCAGCATGACATTAATTTATGTAAATGCATGTAAACAATTTATTGATAAAGAAGTGCAGTCAATGATTACATTTGAAAAAATTCACACATTAACATCTTTACTTATTATACTTAAATTCTGACATATTCACAATAGTTCACTTAAATTAAGAATGTACTTTTGTATACAAGTATACAATGTTTTTTGTTTTGCAGAATATATATTTGACTACATTTTTTAACTTATATGTTTAAAAAAAAATAATTATTTAAAATTTTGTAAAATGCTTCTTTAACTTAAAATACATAAAATTGCTATAAAATAAAATACATTTGATAGGTTACATATAAGAATGCCTATGAATATCATTTATTGCAACAAGATTAAAAATACAGGGTCATTGAAAAATACCTGAATTGCAAAACCTTATAGCTCAAAAATTGGTTTCCTTATGATTGTTTTATTAAAAAATATTTTTTGTTGTTCTGATTTAAAGTTCATTGTATGTCACTGAATTTTTTTTTTTTCTTACCTGTAAATCAAATCTTCAGTGGATTGCTGTACAATCATGTTAACAGTACTTTTGGTAAGAGAGTACTTAGCCAAGAACTTTGAACCTGGTTAAATTTTTTTTTGTTTCAATTTGTACCAGTTTCCATACTCAATTGAGAAGAATGAATTTTATGGTCAATTATCCAATCTATGTAGTTCATCAAGATTGCAAAGTATGGGCTTATTCTCTGGTGTCTTCAACTTCCTCTTATGATTTTTTTATTGGATAAAAAAAAATATTGCATAGCTTTATATGATGAGCATTGTGTGGAATTATACATTTATATTCTCACACCAATTACAAGAAGATAACATCACCAATGTAATGATTACTTCTTTAGGAAATATATCACTATACAATTCCAACTTATTAGGTTGCATAAAAAGCATTTATTGAACCATGATAGTCCTAAAATTTTACGGCATGAACTTAAAAAGTATATTGACGTGTTTACAAAAGATTTCTATAATTAATCTGTTCTCGTTGTTTCAATGACCCTTTATTTAAATGATTAATTTCTTGAAAACACATACACCTTTTTTATTTATATATATATAACAGCAGCAGCATGTTGTTTGAAATAAAGTCACTTAATAGCACTACATAAATAAATGCATCACTGCTAATGAACACACAAAGCATGTATGGTATGCATGCTAATTCATCTGCTTCGGGAGATTTTCTACCTAGGTTGGACCACAGCAATGTGTTTATTGGGGTGAACATAGATTTGAGTAATATTTCTCTGCCCTTTAGCAAAGAGAAGGAGCCTTTGAAGGTGAATGAAGAGACTGAAAAAGATAATGAAGGGGAAGTGGCTAATGAAGATACACCAATGATTCTATCTGCAGGGTGAGCTCGGGAACAATCTATGCTCGATAGCTTTATACCCTTCTCTTGTCTGCATCCATCTCGAATGCACTTTCTTTCCCATTTTTCACTGGTGATTCATTTTGAAAATATGTCACATAAAAGAAAAAGAAAAAAACACTAAACCTGATCCTCAGTTGCAATAGTTGTTAGATTAGTTAAAGCACTAAAAATATTAAAATTATGTTAGATAACCTAGTCACTATAAAATTAGGCTATATAAAAACAAAATTATCAGCATAAATTAGTTAAAATTCTAAACTAGGGGTGTCCAACCTTTTAGCTTACCTGAGCCACATTAGAAGACGAGTTGTTCTGGGGAAAATAAAATAGACATAACGCTAATGTTAGCTGAGGGGATATATATATAGTTAACATTTTTAAGTAATTTATCTATATTAATTTATGATTTCTTTATTAACAGCAACAAGGAATTATTTTGTCATTGTTTTATATTTTGCATATAAAATGCCATTATAAATTTTATATGCAAAATATAAAATTTATAATGACATAATCATATATAGAAAGCGAATATATAATGACATAATATAAACATAAAATTAATATAATATTTTAATTTAATTTAATTTAATTAATTAATCAAATTTTAGAAATTAATGCATCAATATCTGGTTCGATTGGAGTGGTTGCAATTCTCAGACAGTTCATCTGATATTTTGGTTCTAATTTTACTCTTTAGTGTGCTTCGTACTTGAAAATAATTGTTCACAAATGTATGTTCTTCCAAACAGTGATAGCATGAATAATGCATGATTATGCAGTGCAGCTAGGTATATTTTTCTCTGGGCAGATAAAGTAACAAAGAGACATGATAAAATTTGCTGGCAGCATGTCTATATCTACTGTAAATGAAGCCACAAAAATACAAACACTTTGATTATTTGTCTGAAAATCCTGAAATTGATTTTCAAATTCTTGTATCAAAGCGAAAACCAAGGCTATGTATTTTATCCTATTTGTAGGATTATACTTGGACAAAATGTTAAAATAAAAAAAAATGTTTTTATCTGGAACGCATTTATGGTTTGAAAACTTTTACTTATAAATTGGTTTTTACCTTGTAGATGCTTTTTAAGTAATCTGTTAAGTAAACTACCAAATCTACTGTCTAATCTAACTGTAAAATCTACTACTTATTAGCTAACTACTATCTAATCTAGCCAGTTGATATTGTCAAGTTCTGGCACAGATTTTGTTTTCGATGTCATAAACGATTTGATATTAATTATATTATAAAATCTTTGTAACATTGGGGCTTCCTCATTTCTGTAGAATATATGATATCATATTTAGCATCCAAAGTTTTTGAGAAATTTGTGAATTTGCAATGATTCAGCCCCTAAGTCCTTGTAAAAGTCACAGAAGTCTTGAAAATGACTTTAAAAAAAAATCACAACATAATCCACTTTTAAAGCATTCCGCATAAATTTTCTTGGTGTATTATGCAATAGTACCTAATCAAACAAGAATTTTTGACAGCAGGGGCATCTATTAATTTATTCTATTAATAATAATTAGTGATGTCTTTTATTAATTTAAGTCGCTGTATTTTACCTATCATAGCTGAGGCACTATGCTTCACTAGACCAGATATGTTGGCAAGAGACAAAGAAAATAGCTATAACATTTTTTTTTTTTCACTGTTTTGTTTTATTTCTTGATGTTTGTTAGGTCGTTTATGGTACTGAAGAAGCCATTTCTTCAGTTAAATAATATTTTTTATTAATACTTCCAATAAAAAATAGCAAATTGAACCACATTGGTATTTTCATCTGTCATCATAGAATAAAATTTAAAACTACAAGCTTTACTTTTTATTTGCCATTTATAAAATGGCTGGTTTTGAACATGTCAGTAAATATGCAACACTAAAATGAATTATTGGAGTAGGTTATTCACATTTCTTTCATTTTGTTTCTTGGGCCACGTGCAATCCTTGTGTTGGACATCCCTGCTATCTTATTGTAAAATAGAAATTCATCTCTTTTATTGATGCTATTAAATTAGTTTTAGTACTGTATTAGTCTCTCTTTTTTAAAATATTAAAAAAAAAAAAGCCTAATTGTTTTGAAATTTTTAATTCAATAATTAATGTGGTTTTTTTTTAATTTCAGAATACAAATATTTTTTTCAACTTTTGTATTTTGATCAAATGTTAACTGTATCATTAAACTCAAAAATCAACAAGCTTTTGTGATTTCATTTATATAGCAAACATGATTTTTATTATACTTAATTAAATAGTTAAAAATAATATTGATAGGTAATGTACATATTATTGAAGTATTTTTTTTTTAAATTTTTGTTAAATTAAGTGTATTCATATTAATTTATTTTTAGGTTTAATTAATATAAAATATTTATGTGACATACTTTTTCAAAATATCTTTAATAATTTGCTCTTGCTGTCCTTTGTGCCCCACTACTGAAAGTGAAACAATTGTGTTCTGGCTTGTGTATGTTCTCAAATCCTGTCACACATTCTGTTGAATGTTGCCTGCCATCTTGTTTGTGTTCCTTTATTTCTTTCAGTTCAATTGTTTTATAATTTCTCTTTGAGAGTTCATTGAATTCTAAATATAATATATAAATGTATCAAACACTTATTTTAAATCATCATATTATATATAATAAATATGATTTCACTCATTGCATTTAAATAAAACATTCTGAGCTTGAATGCACTTTTTTTTTCTTTTCTTTTTTCTCTCTCTCTCTCTCGTATGATTTTACCTGTTTTTGAAGAACTATAGCAGTGTCTTTATTCCATTGTGGTGGATATTTTTTTGTCTTTCTTGGGTCTTGTTTTCATTTGGTATGTTTATAGTATTTATAACAGTGTTGGGAATTTTATTGTTGCAGCAAATAAGAAATCAAGAAATGCATGACTATTGTAAAGTTTTGAAATTTTTACAAACATATAATGAATGAAAACCTATTTTTGAAATGTTTGGTTTTTATAGAAACTAAAGTAAAAAGGTTTATTTATTTTTTTGTTTTGAATTTTAAGACAGAACACTGTATAGTTATTATTATTTATTTTATTCTTATGAAGTTCTTCAGAAATTGTTTTAGTTTATTCACAGCTGTTTTATATCTCACTCATTTATGTTTATCTGAACTTTTAACTGTGCTACTAATATTGATTTGCCTAATACAAATCTTGTTGCTTTGATTAACATCTGCACTGCATCTAATTTCTTATTATTGTGTATTAAGTAATTTCTATGATGTTCTTTTAGATGTATAGATCTGTCATACAGCATGGTAAAACCTTGATGAATACTTTTGTAATTTGCAACTAAAATAAAATGCAGCATATTCATTTTTAGCAATAATTATTAATTTATCGAATTAAAGTAGCAAATTAAAAAATAAATATTAAAATTATTAAACATGTGATATAAATTTAATTAATAATTTAAAACATTATGGATAGTCATGGATCATTTATTTAATCGAATTTTAGATATTTTGTATGTAATTAAAAGAAACCCGTTTACATTTGATTAAAAAAAAGGGCAATAATTTAAAGCGTATTATCACCTCTTACAATGAATGAATTTAAATTATTGTTTTTTAATTAAAAACTAGCTGATATATTAGAAAAATTGATATACTGATTAATATAATATTAAGAAATTCACAAGTTTTAAAAGAATTATTTTTTTTTGTGTGTTAAATTATATGTAATTTATAGTTCATATTAACTTGATAATTTCTAAGTGAAAAATAATAATTACTTTTACAAAACAGATCTGCTATAGAATTATCTTCATTAGAAATAAAATCAAGGTTTTGCTGTATTTTAGAAAAAGAAAAGTAGTACCTAACACACATTTAGAATATTAACTTTTTGGTACCGGTCTTCTTACTTATTTAAATAGGATGTTGTGTTATTATTATTTATGTGATGAATATCTCTATTTACATTTTGATTTACCCATTTCAGTGCTAAGGATGCCAAAGCTAATGATGGCACAGCTGATGACAAGAAAAACAAATCTCCTAAAGGGTCAAAGTCTAGCATTGCCAAGGATAGTTTAGTGTAGAATGACCAAAGAAGATGATTCTCTAATTCAAGTTAGCATTACACTGAATGCTAACATAATTTAAATGGAAATCATGACTTTCATAATTGTTGTTTGACAGTCGGTACAAAAACTCTTAAACATTCAGCTGCTTTTGTCATACCAAAATAAGAAGAAAAAAATCTCATTTAAATACTTTTTTTTTTTTTCCAAAGACTGATTTATTCAGCTGTTTGTGTCTCTTTCTAGTATTGTATGTATACGATCTTTTTTTTTTAAATATAGATTTTCAACAAATTTCTACTTTCATCAAAGTTACAACGATATCTGGTGTCACTGAATTAAAGAATTAGTATAAATTTTTAAGTGGTTCGATGTGTAAACATGCTTGTCCCTGAACTGTGTTGGCTACCTAAGCAAAATGTAATTTTCATTCTATGTCCATTTGCTTTGGATATATATATATATAAATATAAATAAAAAGTTCTATTGTCATCTTGAAATATATTAAAGAAGATAAGATCTGAAATAGTATTAGAATTTTTCTGATTAATGATGTAAAAAGTCATCCTCATCAGCATTTGTTTTGCGAATTTAGCTCTCTGGTTCTATTTGAACAAAGAATTCTTGAGATTATTCATTCCTTGTTATGTGTTTACAGATCATTCCATACTCTTTTTGAAGTATTTTTTGTTGTTGGTTTTGTTAGCTCGCTTGATGGCATATTTGTATTTAAGAAATGCCCCTTTTCATCATATAAACTTACTCAATCATCTGTGCTTCAATCATTTTTTTTTTTTTGTTTCATTGTTATAGAAATGCTGCAAATGTTTTTCCTCTTTTGTGTCCTTTCGTGTGGATTAGTTCATTTTATTTTATGTCACATCATCCATTTTTAATTTCATTGTTGTAAAAAAAAAAAAAAAAAAAAAAAAAGAATATTGCTTTTATTATTGTGTGTATTTTATTATTTTCCACTGCATATGTGATTGCAGTGGCAGAGTATGTATATCCATTTAACTGAACTCCCGCACACTACATGATTTTTTTCTCCTTTATTTTTCCTGTTTTTTTTTTTTTTTTTTTGTTGTACTTCAAGTGAACTTTTCATGGATAAAGTATGAATTTTTAAACTATGTAAATAATGTGATTCTAATGGATGTGTTTTTCATTTTATTTGGGCTTTTGCATAAACAAATAGTTCTGAACGTGCTATCGATAATGTGTAACGCAGCGTTATGTACTCACTACTGAACTTATTCAAACGAAGTAGTGTTTTCCTGTTGTTTCATGGATTTGATGCATTTTTGAATAAGTTTTTGATGACCCTGACTGTTTCATACCTGTTTCAAAAAGCGTATAAAGGTTTATAAGCAATTTAAAAAAAATGTCTTTATAATATTTTCAATACAATTTATTGCTTTTGATGGTAAACTGAAAAATAGTAAAAAAAATTGTATAACATGTTTACAATGATTCTTTTGACACATTTTTTATAACTGGATTTAGTACATTGCCCATTTTAATAGGATTGGTTTTATGGGCTACTAAAAAAAATAATCTTTTAAAAAAAGATGTGATTCTGCTATACATGATGACACTCGAGCAGTTCGGTGCAGCACTCATTACACTGCTTAGCACAGCCAATCAATTCAATACCTAATGTCGTTTTTCATTGTAATCTCCGTGATATGTGCTGCGCAAATTCTAGCCTTCTTAGTTGCATGAAAGCATTATTATATATGTATATATACAATGTAAAAAAAAAAAAAAATTTAAAACAAAAACAGTACATAAGTGGGTTCCAGAGCCTTACCATCTGTACGAGCAGCTATTTTTCAGCAAATGAAATACTTGTACAATTATAATGTGTTTGTTCTGAAATATATTGGAATGCTTGCTGCTCTCTTCTTACCTTGTGATGTTGTGTGCATGAATCAAGAATAAAATCTTGTTCATAAACGTTATGTTGTTCTCTTAATTTTTGTCTGTCCATTAGTGATACAAAACAAGGGATTTGACAAACTTTTTGATTCAAGAATAGTATCCCAAGATCCAACACTATACATATACATAGTATCTTTAAAAAAAAAAAAAAAAAACAGTTTTGGTTGAAATTGGAAGATATAAATAAGAATAGAAAAGGCATGCCTATTTTATATAAAATTAGCAAATATTTACATTAAGATATGAGAATGCAGGTTAATTTAAAATATAAAATAAAAAACATTTATCAAAATAGTCCTTTATTTATACTTTTAAATTTGTTTTATGATTTATCTCAAAATGCATTTTTTGTAACAATAACTAAAATTTAAAAACTTATATTTTTCTCACTAATAATTGTTTGCAATAATATAATACCATACATTTTAGCAATGCATTTCAATGCCTTATTTTCTGTAGTCATGACTTTTTTTATACAAAAAAAAATTTGATCAATAAGTTTGGAGGAATTGAAAGCATGCCTACTGGCCTATAATTAGATGACCGTGATTTAAATTATGCAAGAAAATACATTGTTTTAAATATTTCAAATTTAAGACAAAAATTTAGCTTTCAGCAGAATTTTGAAAAATAATACAATCATTGTAATTTCTTCAAGCTAGTGCTAAATGAATACTCTTAACATTAATAATTTCATTTTTTAAAATAAATGTTTTACATTTATTTAAAATTATCAAATAAATTGAAATAATTTTTGAAAAAATACTATTAATAATTTTTTTCTATTGTTTTCATAAATTGTGCTGTTAGGCAAATTGAAAGAAAAAAATTCTGAAATTCGACAAATGTAATTTTGATCCAGTTATAATATGGAGAACTTTTAGAATTATCTAATTGATGAAGTTATTTTTTTTGTTTTCAAAGTATTTTTTATGGAAAAATTACTTATTATATAAGTAATTTTTAATCATAATAATACTCTAATCACATTAAATCTTATCCCTTTAAAGTATATATAATATCAGCAGCTTATAAGTGTTTTTGATTATATATCTGTAATTGAAAAATAGAGTAATTTATCACTAGCACAATAAATAGAAGTATATTGAATAATTACTAACATTCAATTAATACAATCATTAAATAAAATAACATTCCATTATAAGATGTTATTCTAACTAATAATGTATATTTTATACCACAATGTGGTACTTTTATTTTTAATCTAGACACATTCCACACGAAAAAATACATGCTAAGATTAACACAATACTTTTTATCTAATACTTTAAGATTGCAATATTATTATATCCATCTCTGTGGAAATGTTACAATTAATATTTTTATCTAATAATGTTAACGGTATTACTCTATGTAGAATCGGTGATTATGCATGTGTGATTTTTTTAAAGATTATTATTTGACCACCATTATTATACCATAAAGATATACTGAATATATATAAGTAACTGATTCTATATGAGTGAGATAATCATGCAGAAATGAATATTTCAAGAAAAAAAAAAGAAGAAAATAAATGGCTTAAGTTAATATACTATTAAAAGTAAAAATTAAGAATTGAGATAATCCAAGTAAAAATGATTTTTTAAAAAAAAGTCTTGCAATATAAGATTGAATGTTATGAATATTATCATCAAAACTTTTAATATTTGCTGTCTTGCTTTTATATATTTGGGTAAGAAATTTTCAATTCACCATATATAAGTAGCACTTTCTTCATTAAATTGTGTTCCAGAAAACCCCCCACGGAGGGTACTAAAGGGCCTATATAAAATATTCAACAAAATGATGAAAATTAAAAATTAAGCATTCTGAATTGACCGAACAAGACCGCTACGTCTGTGGCTATGCATTGGCTGCTACATCAATGCATCACTAAGTAGGATGCTGAAGTAAAGTGTCGTCTGTTCAATCGGAGAAACTTGGGCTTCGAGCGATCGTAGTGTTAGTAGCGGTTGCGCTATGGAAACACAATTAGTAATTGGTGCTGGATCACTGGATGGAGAATGTGATAGCGTTTATCTTAGGTCAAGTTTTCCTTGTTGTATAGTATCTTTCTCCATTTAGTTGCCTTTTCAGTAAGTCACCTGTATTTGTATTTAGTTTCTATTTTAATGCCCAATTATATATCTATTCAATCCATGTAAATCAAGACGGTCCTACACTTAGTGTGAGCGTATTTCGAGATTGGTATGGCAGACATGACAAATCCTAATTTAATGAACAGCACCTCAGACGCTAGCCTTAATTATAAATCAGACCATGAAATACTTATAAGTTTACAACTTGCATATCAAAATGGAGTTCGTTCCTTCATCACTGCATTTGAAGTTCCGAACGCAATATCGAAAGCACATCCAAGAGTTCTCAAGAATAACATAGCGTCAAAAATACTTCGAAGCATAGTGACTATATGCGTATCACTAGACAAGGCAAGTTACTCCTATCACTATTTGTTGTGATACCGCTAGAGAACAGACGGTATTACAATCAAAGCATCTTTTTACCCTGAAATGGTCTCCATCAGATTTCTTCATCATAATATACCTTCAGATATATCACTTGTAACGGAATTGAAAGAAGAAATCAACTTCGATGATTTACAGGAAAACGGGCACACATATTCTTTCCTTCTTGTCAGAATATGGCCAATTATAGCTAATACACGGACACAATAGCAAAAATCTGTTTTGCGATAAACTTCGTCAGTGACAAAAACGTTATTCCTACACTCACTTAACTGCGAATTGTAAAAATTCAACTGCCTGTTATTACTTCAGTGTCCACCATTTTATAGACTCGTGCTCGGCCCAAATTACGAAATGTATCAATTGCAGTGAGGGCCTGACTGGCCGAGTGGCTAGCGCTCGATACCACTTTTTCGGGTTCGAGTCCCGACAGTGCCATGGATGTTTGTAGTGGTTCGGAATTCACTTTAAACCGTAGGTCCCTGTCTAATATGATCGTAGAGCGTTGCGGGGGCATTGTTACTCAGCGTCCGTGGCTTATCTTCAAATTACACGCGCCCTCTGGGTAATGCAAAGTGAGTAACGTCTGTGCAACGCTTGCCTCCAAGTGTCTAAGTGTTTGCCAGTTGCATTAGGAAAAAAATCAATTGCAGTGAAAATCACAAAGCCACTCACTTCAATTGTCCTAAATATAAAGCTGAAGAAATATTTTTAAAATTTAAAACTCGCAATATATTTTCTTTTATTGAAGCTCGGAAACTATATCGCAAAAAAAATGAATTTTTTATATGAAAAGAGTCTTCGAAAGACTCTTTTTCATCTAAATTGAACTACTCACAATTACATTACAAAGGAAGAAATTACAAAGTTATTTCAACAGCAAGTCTTGGAAATAACAGTTTGTTAATCTGACAGGCACATGCCTATTTTTGAGGAATCCCTTAAAAGATTCATCGAAAATATAACAGCAACTCACCTCCTTAAGTTAAGCAATAAAAAACTCTCTTCTCCTGCATTTACTACTCCAATTCCTCCGTTTAAAGATTATTTTTATGTTTTTCTTAAAAACCAAAAACTTTGGTTTCGAGTTCTTACAAGTTTGCGATAGTACAGTGGCAAAAATACAGATCACGGTAATCAATCTCAATCCTTTTCTACCTTTCATTTGGCATAATTATCAATCTGGAATTCTAAATTAGTTATTTAGGTTCTCTTTTTTAGAATTTATTAAATTTTTTTCAACTTTTTTTTTTTTTCATGTTCACTACATTAAGTATCATGCTTTAATGGAACGCTCGTAATATTTGAGTCAAAATAATCTGATTCAATTTTTTCTTCCGTGCCAGTTTTAGCAATATAAGAAGCATTTCTTAATTCTGAAGATCAGTTTCACTTACCTGGTAAACTAATTTATATAATTGATCTCTCGGATAATACACGAAGAGAAGAGCGTTTATTGCAGTAAATTCCAATATTCCCAGCAGCGTTTTTAATTATGTCAATCTTCTTCATTCAGACTCGAAATACAAGTCATTACACAACATATTCCATATAAAACTTTTACAATAGTCAACATCTATTTTCCCAAGGACCTTTTTACCATTGTATGGCGGGACGCAATTTATGAACAATTTCCATCTACTTACAGTATCATAGGGGATTTTAATTCTCATCCACCCATTCTCGGATCCCCCTCTTCTGCTACTAGTTCTGAAACTCTGGATTCTTAATAATAATTTAAATATTGTTAATACCAACATCCCTACTCATATTAGTCTAACTTCTACATCAATTATTGGTTTCTCCATTGCCAGTGCACATATTTACCCCGATTTATCTTACTTTATTCACTCCGATCCTTTTAACTGATCACTTACCGATACAGTTATCCCTTCAACTCATTTCTCCCCAAAACCTGCAAACGGACCATTATATGGCCTAAAGTTCATCTTTTTCTTCAAGATCAACAGAATCTCGCTCACACTTTTGCATCACATACCGACTTATAGTATATTCTTTCTTGTCATATGCTCTCCTTAATAATAAGAAACATTATGAAATCTCTCGCTACCCGACATTCCCTTGATGGAACACTCAATGAACCTTTTAGAACAAAAACGCAAACTTTTGCATCAATTTCAATTTTTTCGCGACCTGCGGATTTTTTACAAGAAAATTTCTACCATACTTCACCGTTACATTTCGGAGCTTAAGAAACATTATTGGGATTCTGTTTGCTTTTCCACCGGCAATAATAGCAAAATAAAATTATTAATGTAATTCATAATAGAGACATTAATCTGGTTAGCAATAAGATCTTCCATACAAATACTAATTTCATTATTACTGATCCAAATCAACAAGCTAATATGTTAGATTCTCGTTTCAATAAACCCATCGACCACCAGTTTATTCCATTTGATCTTCCGATTATTTCAGCCAGCATTACGAGACCTATTACACTACCGGCCATTAAAATTGCTACACTAAGAAGACGAGAAATTTAAACGACAGGAAGAAGGTGCTGTGATATACAAATGATTAACTTTTCAGCGCATTCAGACAAAGCAGGCGGCTGTAGCGACACTCTACAATGTCTTTAAATGAGGAAATTGTTCAGCCATTTTCTCATTCACAAATTGCATTTGAACGTTGTTGCCTGGTGAAAAGTTGTTGTGATACCTCGTGTAAGAAGCATAAATGCGTACCAGCACGTTTCTGACTTTGATAAAAGTCGAATTGTAGCGTACCGGGATTGCAATTTATCGTATTACAGTATTGCTGCTCGCGTCGGTCGAGATCCAATTACTGTTAGCAGAATATGGAATCGATAGGTTCAGGACGGTAATACGGAACATCGTGCTGGATCTCAATGGCCCCCTATCACTAGCAGCCGAGAAGACAGGCATGTTACCGGCATGGCTTTAATGGATCGGGAGCCCTGAGTCAAGCATTGGGATTGTTTGCAAGACAATAAGTGTCTTTGACGACGTTTGCAGCAGCTTGACTCTGTTCGAAATCATCGCTGCGGCTACCCTTGACGCTACATCGCAGACAGGAGCTTATTCAATGGTGTGATCAACGGCGAACACCGCACACTAATCAAAAACTTTTTAAACAAAACAAAACAAATTAATAACAAAAATTGATATCTTAACCAATTCTAAAATAAACGAAATAAATATAATTGGAAAAAAAAAATACCAAACAGAAAAATAAAATGCCAGAAATCGGAAGGGATTTATCGGGGATTATTTTTTAGAGCTTATATCATATTACAGGGTAAAATGCATATCCATATTAGATTCAACATATGTAATAACGAGATCATTTGTGACAATGTCTGCCATAGTTAGTAAACAAATACTGCACGCTAACCAAAAACTATCTACTCAATCGTCACCTCGAAACTTCATTTATGCAATGTATTCTTTGTCAAATAATAAGTCACGTTATTCGCCGAATGTCAAACCCCAAAAAATTTAAGTTTAAGACGTAATACATAGTAATGGACTGTTATTTTAGAAGAAACTCAAGACAGCGCCTTTGCACCTCCTTACTCTGATAATTCCGTCCCTTTTGTATGTTCTCCGGTAGCGCTATCTATCAATTACATGTATATATTTTTTATTTCCAATGGCAGGCAACAAAAAGTAATAAAAGAAAAAGAAAATGAACACAAGGAACATGAAAACAACAACGAGAATCGAAGGAAATAGCATAGTGACATGTTTAGCCCATAAGGGCCCTAGCCTCCCAGTAACGACCATACACAGTAGATGGCAGGGCAGACAGGAAGGTGAGATGAATCCATGTCCTCTGCAAGACTGCAGAGCATGCATTTTGGGCATGCAAATATTTTCATACGTAAAAGATGATTAGCCATAGAATCATGGCCCGTCAGGAGTCTGAAAAGGGCAACAGCTTTAAATCTGGGCTGATCAGGGATGTTTAGAATGAAGTTAAACCAGGTTTTAGATGAGTTGCCTTAAAGTAGATTATCAGATAGAATGTTCCGAAAGAATTCTCGGATCATCAGTTTCATCGAGTGAAAAGAGATGTCTTTACAGAAGGTTTGGGTGATGGTTGTTCCTTTTTTGGCGAGAGAATCCACCCTCTCATAACCCAAGATCCCACAATGGCCTGGGATCCACTTCAAAACGATATCCTTCCCTTTTGAGTCAAGTTCTTCAAGACAAGAGATGCACTTTTCGATGGAAGTAGACTGAGGTGCTAGGGAGGAATTGATTGTCAAAAGTGCTGCCTTAGAGTCAGATAGGATGTCTGCTCTAGTAAATTGTTCTGTTCGGCACTGCAATTGAGTTAGGGCAATTGCAGTTGAAATTGCAGGGCTAATTACATATGTATATATATAAAATTAATTATATATATATGCAGAAATCCAATTATTGTTTTTCCCCGTTTTAAATTAAATGAATTGTTTTTTAAAAATAGAAATAATACTTCCTTTATTTTAATCTTTTACAAAAATTGTGCATGTATATTTTGATGAAATGTGTAAATAATTATGATAAGATGCTAAATTATTTACTTTACATTGCTGTTAATAAGTTGCATTAGTCCAGATTATATATGATGGTTTTTCAAGTGTTTCCTTTTGTCAAGAGACAACCAGATTGCTGTACAGAATAAGTATCATTTATCTTATTTACACTGGTGTCCAAAAGTTAAGCATAATTGATAATTATGTGAATAAAGAAGGAACTGTAAATCAGAATGGCGTGAAACGTGATATGCGAGTGTAAAATGGGTATAAAATAAGAAAGCAAATCAAAAGAACAATAATAATTAATTTTATTATCCAAAGTAGCAGTTTGAAAGAAAACTGAGCATATAGCAAGGGTTCACACTTTTAAAGAAAAAAATGAAAGAAAACATTAAATAAAATACTGATGCTGCAGTTTAATAAGGCGTGTGGTCACCTCTGACAGCCAGGCACGCTGCACATAGATTTACCATACTTGCTATGAGATGATGAATGAGTTGTGGGCTCAAACGGTTCCAAGCTTCTTGCAGAGCTCTCTTCAGTTCTGTAACAGAGCTTGGTGGGTGCGAAAGGGCTGCAATTTGTCTCCCGAGCATATCCCATACATGCTCGATAGGATTTAAATCAGGGGAGTTTCGCAGGCCACGACATGCGCTGGATGTTTTCCGTTTCAAGGAAGTCATCAACCAGCATCGATCGGTGACATGGCGCATTATCATCCATGAATATGAAGTCAGGACCGACAGCACCTGGAAACAAGCGAACATAAGGCTCAAAAATTTCGTCTGTGTATCTTTTGATCAGTCACAGACCCCATGTCAAAGAAATGGAGGTCTGTGCGGCCGTCCATCATGCCTGCCCATACCATTACTCCCCTTGATGGAAAATGATGTCTTTCCGTTATGTTTCTTGGTTCAAAACGTGTTCCACGTTCCCTCCATATCGTTACCCGACGAGAATCACTACTCAGACTAAAACCGGGACTCGTCACTGAACATCACATTGGCCCACTCTCCCACACTCAATGTTGATGATTCAAACTGCAGTTCAAACGAGCGCGTTTATGCGCAGATGTGAGGAATGCAAACTGCTAGTCTTCTGGCATACAGGCCAGCATGATTGAGTCTCCCTGTAAACAGTTTGTCTCGAAATTCGTATTCCTGTGGCGACTGTGAGCGCCGAACCCAGTGCTCTGGCAGTACTGCCCTCTGACGTCGCGCACTTTTTACGAGATATCGGTCTTGGCTAGGGGTTGTGACTTTTGGTCGACCTGATACTGGTTGTCGGGTAACATCTCCCGTTCTTTGAAACCTCTGCCACAGTCTTGAGATCACAGACTGGTCCACATTCAAAATTCGAGACACTTCTGTTTGTGATCGTCTGGATTCCAGCATTCCAACGATTCTTCCTTTCGCAAACATGTCCAATTGGCGTCTTTGTGCCATCATTCACCTTGTTTGATGGTTAACAACGTTCCTTCGCACAGCAGTTGCACGAAACTTGTCTGAACTGCCTATGCTGCGTGAATCGGTTTCTCTGCATTCCGACATGCGCAGGTGTTTCGCGCAGGACGTAGTCGACTGAAAAATTTTGCATAAACCCAATGCTTTTTCTTCACCCAATTAATATCCGCAAGAAATTTGGAATAATTTTACGAATATTTACTCCATGTTTTTCGCATTTTTCGATTTATGCTTAACTTTTGGACACCATTGTACAATCCCCTTTAATTCATTTACCTATCTGGGAGCCAGAATTTGAATGCAATTTTACATTATGTACTAGCAGTCGATTCTGCTCAATGGTCAGAGTGACGTCCTAACGATTGAAAGGGTCTCAGTTCAAATTTCAAGTTTTGCAGAAAAAAAAAAATCTGAAGAAATAAGAAAAAAATTAACGACTGTGTGAGTGTTTTTTTTTATTTAGGGAATTTTTTATATTCCACCATAATAAGTACCTAACTGTGTCAAATTTTTAAAAATGTTTTAGTTTTAAAAATTCCTTTTCTTTATTTTTACCTATTGTTTTTAAATTTTTATTTTTTATGCAATTTTATTTTAATAGCCTACTAACATTAATTCAGTCAGCCACAGAAATAATACCACATCAGTACCGTAATCAGTACAGCATATTCATATTCCGATCAGTTGCCGCATTGTATTGTTGCTGTCGTAACCCAGGTTAGAATCTTCATCATTGTTGAATAAAGATGTCATCGTTCGAAGCGTTCATCTACTCAATGGTATGTGAAGGCAGTAGGAAAGAAAAGCCCTGATAAATAGATAATAGTAATCGTATGATTTGAGAGAGAAAAAAAAGAAAAAGTGTTAGAAAATGTAAATCATCGGTGATGGAAACGTAACAAGAAATTTATGATCAGTAAATATGCGTTGAAGTAAAATATCTAAAAAGCGATAAGTGAGCAGGAAATTATGATGGTTTGAGGCTTCGATTCCATTTAGAAGTAGAGAAAGGATACTTGTATTTTCCATTCAATTGCGTAAATATAGTGTGTGCCTTGATGAGAGGGTTTTCGTGAGTAGCAATGGTATTGAAGAAATTTCTAGAAAGTTTAGTAATATAGTTGTCAATAGAATCAATTTTTAAACCTTGATGAATTGTAGAGTTGCGGACAAACCAGGGTGCACCTGTGATAATACGAAGAAGTTTGTTTTGAATAATTTGTACAGATTTCTTGTTAGATTGTGCAGCTAGACCCCAGATTGGGGCAGCATAGGTAAGGATAGGCCTAAGAACTTGTTTGTAGAGAAGAAGTTTGTTTGACAAAGTTAATTTAGAAAATTTATTAATGAGTGGTAGAGTGAAATAAAATTTTTTCCAACATTTTTCTTTGATTTTTGAATATGAGCTCGAAACGTAAGTTTATTGTCTATAATTAAGTCGAGATATTTAATCTTAGTTGCCCATTCAATTTGTTGATCAAAAAGGAGAGATTAATATATGGTTGTCTGGCGTGTCCTTTTCGGAAAATGATAGCTTGAGATTTAGAGACATTAATTGCGATGCGCCATTTAGTTAGCCAATCCTCTAGGATATTCAGAAAATTTTGAAGAATATTGATGACATAAAGAATAGAGGCACCTTGGGCAAGAGCAGCACAATCGTCAGCAAATAGGCAATTGGAAATCTTAGTGCATTGAGGAAAGTCGTAGGTAAAGATATTGTAGAGAATAAGACTTAGCACGCTTCCTTGAGGTGTACCAGCACAAATACGACTGGAGAATTCATTATGAAGTCGAACTTGAAAGTTTCTGTTTTGAAGATAATTTGTAATGATAAGTGTGATCCAAGTTGGAAATTGAAGTTTGATCATTTTGTAGAACAGTCCATTGTGCCACAGTCGATCGAAAGCTTTTTTGATATCTAGAAAGACACCTCCTGTAAAAATTTATAGTTATATCCTTCAGTGATGATATTGGTGACACGTAGAAGTTGATGACAAGTTGAGTGATGTTGACGGAATCCAAATTGTTCTGCTGGAATTATGGAATTTTTATCGCAAAAGAAGTAATATGTTTCACTAAGAGTTTTTCGTAAAGTTTTCCTACACAGCTAAGGAGACTAATGGGCCGATAATCTTGAGGAAATTTCCTATCTTGGCCAGGTTTAGGGAACATGATGATATTTGCTTTTTTCCAGATAGGAGGGAAGTAGTGATATTTAGTACAGCTGTTGTAGATTTTTGCAAGATGAGTAATGGCATTAAGGGGGAGACACATTAAGGCTTTATTTGGAATATTGTCAGGTCCAGAAGATTTCCGAATGTTGAGATTCTTGATTAAGTTAATTATGTCAGATGGAGAAAAAAAAATTTTGTTATGATAATTTTGATGATCAGCTAGAAAGGAAGTTACTGTATCTTCAACATGCTCAATTTGTGAGTAATCGCAAGGTTCAGTGTTTTCTTGAAAGGAGAGTTCAAGGTTTTCAGCAAAAGAGTTCGCTTTATCAGAAGATGAGAATATAAGACCTGAGGATCCAACCAGTGGAAGAATTTTGAGATATTTTTGGTAAAATGTTTGTTAATTTTGAAGAAAGAATTATCTTCTGGATTTAGGCCAAATAAAAATTCATTCCATCTGTCATTTTTAATTTGTGAATCATTTGCTTTATTTCTTTTTGAAGCTTGTTGACGGATTGCTTGAACGGAGGAAACCTGGTATCTTGCCATAATTTTCGAATTCTGTTTTTTTTTCCGCAATTTTAGAGGTGATTTCAGTACGAAGTTTTTGGTGTGGTGTACTGAGTTCTTTAGATTTGCAAGCAAGGTTGATAGAAGTAACAGCATAGTTGAATTTATCAATTATTTTGTCAATATCTTGAATATTGGAGATGACTGGATTACCAGGATTGCTTTGAGATAGAATTTTAGTAAAAATATTCCAATTGGTAGTTGTGATTATGCTATTGAGGAAGGGCGTAAATGAATTATGAGAGACTTCAACTATCACAGGGTTATGATCACTGGAAAGATCGTTGATAGAAGAAGCAGGCCCGGCGTTTAAATTTTTAAGAAGTGCGATGTCAAGAGTACTATTGCAAGGACTGTGAAGGCAGAAATATGTGGGATCATTAGGAGCAATAACATTGAATGCATTAAGATTTGTCCAATCGAAGAGAATTGAACCATTTATGTTGCTGCGTCCATTATTCCATGCAGGATGCTTGGAATTGAAGTCACCAAGTAGAAGTACTTGTTGATTGGAGTTCGCTATTGTATCAAGTTCTTGTGTGAGGAATCTACCAATTGGAGGACGATAAATGCTAGCAACAGTAATTTTTAGGTTATTCTTGAGATTAATAACGATAGCAGAGTTTTCAAAGCTGGTTGTAGTAAAAGGAATTTGATGATGATTAATATTTTTATGAATGCAGATAGCCGTGCCTCCTCCTCTGTGGGTAAGACGATCTGAGCGATATATGATATAATTTGGAATTTTGAAGGAATCGCCTGGCCGAAGATGTGTTTCTTGGAGAGCAATTACATGAGGTTTATTTTCATATATAAAATTTTGTAATTCATTAATTTTTCCTTTAAGACTATTGGAGTTCCAAGTCACGCATAAGATAGAATTATTGGTCGTTCTATTGAATGTTATTGACTGGTTGATTTTTGGAGAGCAGTTATTAAAACAGAAAGATTTGAAAGTACCCCAATTAATTGTTGCAGAATGAGTGGAATTGTAGGCGTTTCCGTGGAAGCCTGCAGAGTATTGGAAGAAGTAGTATGATGAGTTAGAATCTTAATCAAGGCAGATGGTTTTGCCCTTCGACTTTTCCAAAGATTTTTGGGAAAATCTATATCTATAATGAAAGTTCATTTTTAACATGAAGTATAAACAGGATTGAGACACCACAGGTGATGTTTTTTAATTTGCGTTAATTAATAAAAATTTAATTTTTAAATTTTTATTATATTTGCTGCAAATAAAAATAAAAATCAACGAAAGTATTATAGCGCATAAAAAAGCAATCGCTCAGCCACATATTGGAGAAAAATGCTGTGATGCTTCCTGCTACACCTAAAAAAGAAAAATGTAGGGGAAAACTCAGATTCGACAGGAAAATAAAGTGCAAAGGGGCTTCTTGAGCGTCTTTTGCTATTTTCTTAAGAAAGTTTTTGCGCAGTTTTATATGAATAAGAATCGTAATCGGTAATTGAAGAATTCCAATGTTTATTTATTTTCGTCAAAATAGAGACTGAGGCACTTCAATATTGAGTCACTTTGTGTACAGAACTGTTGCGTAAGGTGAAACTACCGGTTTTTCTGCATGATAATTAGATTTTTATTTTTTGACAATGTTCACATTTTAATTATGAACAGTGCATGTAAGTTTTTTTAAAATTATAATGCATAAATGTTCTTTATTTATTTAATATTCAAATGAAAATTTCTTTTATAATTAACTCATATTCGTTTTTTTAAAATTTAATTGTAAATCCTATGTAAATAATAAATTTTTTTTTTTGTTTGTTCAATTAGATAATGGAGTAAAAAAATGGCGCTAAACTTTCTGTTATTGCATTATTAATATGGTTGTGAATTTGCTGATTGGTTACTTTAATAATGGTGAAAAACTCCATATTTTGTATTGAAACAGCATTATAAGTTCTTAGCAATGTAGATTACAATTTTTGAAAGACGCCCTCTGCAATAGGTATATTACATTGAACTTTAAAATTCCGAATTAGCATATTGTTAAATAATTTTAGAATGTGTATGCTATTAACTGTATTGTATTTGAGTATTCAGTACATAATGTACTGTAAAAAAATACACCCAAGTATAGAACATGCATAAGAAATCTTCTAGAAAATCTTAAGGCCTTATGAAAATAGTGGAATTTCATTGTTAATGATATAGCTAGAGTATTACACAAAAATGATTTAAAAATAATGCTAAGACTTCAAATCTTTATAACAGGAAAACTGGTAAGTGTACACAAGATTAATTAAAATTTGAATAAAAATATAGAATTTTAAGCCTTATCTTATATATTTTGATGTGTGTTCCTGTTATTACTTGATGGTGGACTATAAGTTTTATATAATTTTCTCTTTTTCTCTATATAAT
Organism: Caerostris extrusa; assembly: GCA_021605095.1. Classification (NCBI taxonomy): domain Eukaryota; kingdom Metazoa; phylum Arthropoda; class Arachnida; order Araneae; family Araneidae; genus Caerostris; species Caerostris extrusa. The sequence continues at coordinate 204,821 of BPLR01008440.1, read as the reverse complement.
TTTTAATATTTTTGATGAAGATCTGTAATTGTGTTATGTACACAATACTTTTAATGTATCACTGTAAAATATTCAATCAAATGGTTTCAAGGTAGTGAAAGTATTAGTCAATCCTTTCATTGATTATTTTTACACTGACAGATGAAATGGAATTTCTGTTTAAAAATTAATTTGATTCCTTATTTCAAATACTAATCCGCGGTTTAGTCAAGTTGTGAAAAACATGCAAATTTGATGGCAGTCTTGAATTCAATAAATGTCACATTAGTTTTCTTTTTTTTTTTTTTTAATAAAAGGAGAAAAATACATAATAATAGCACAAAAATTTTGATATTGTAAAATCACATGTAATTTGCAGATATTAACTTTAAATTCTGTAAACCTTTCCATAGTATCTCGAATAATTTCCAGCCAAAGGTTTGTGCACCAATACTTTTTCCTAATAAACTCTATCCTCTTTTGGGTAAAGACATTATAGGCTAATAGTTCTTTTTGATAATAATGAGAAAATTTTAGTGCAGTATATTTATTTGAAGACATTATTGAATATGATTTAATGTTATTAGATGAAATTACTTATTAAATAAAAATTGTATTACATTTGCTTTCGTGAAAGATAGCACAATTTTTGTCAAAATCGATGGAAGTTGTGTTAAATTGGAAAGTTACACAGAATGGAAGACATAGTTTTTTAAAAATAGACATGGTTTTTTAAAAATATTTTTAGAAATATTTTTTTCTATAGTCTCAAGATAATCCAAAATGTTTATTTTCCATAGAAACTGTGAAGAATCCATTATAGTTAGCATTTCTGAATTTATCAAAATATTATACAATGAGCTGTTCTGATGCCAAACTTAATTCTTATATTTACTTTTTAAAAAATAATTATAACAATATGTTTACCATTTTTTTTTTTAAATTTACAAAAAAATTTGATTGTTTGTCATTATGTGATTATTATTCAATGGTGAATGACAGAATCAATTATCATTGCTTTGAATATTATTATGAATTCATGATTCAGACTTTAAAAAATGAATATATGTTGTAGTTTATTAGAATATTTTCTTAATTTAATTAAAGATTTATTAAAGAAATTTCAAATTGTTTTTTATTTGTTGTGAACAATTTGATAGCCTCCCCCTTTTTTTATTTGGCAGTACATTTAAAATCATTTATGGTTGAATATAAATAATTTATCAAGCACATCTTTGAGAAAATTAATGCTTATTTTTTAAAGCCTACACTTTCTTTTATGTTTATTATTTTGTGTATGGTTTTTTTAAGCCAAAAAGTACTTCATGTTATGTTTGACCTGTTTACAATAGCGAGATGGAGTTCCTGAGATGTTGTCTCGGTTATGATATAGCTAGATCTAGTAGAATGATGCCTGTTCACTAAGAATGTGACTGCTTAGCAATGCTATGAATGCTGCCAATAGTGTAATAGTGTCCCAATTTTCTCTGTTTAAAAGACATTTGTATTGCATTGGTAGATATTTATGAACATAATTTTGTTCAGAAAAAAAAATATCTGGAGAAACATTGCAATATCGAATCAACATGGCTAAATATTTGACAAGCATTATAAAAATTTGAAATTTGTTGGATAAATTTCAATTTATCTTCCATTTTAGTATTGTATTCATTTTTATTTAAAAATGCATCTTTATTGTCAAAAAAATTAGATACTTGAAGTATATAATCAAAAGTTATACAGATTCTTCTGGTATTTGAGAAATGTTTCAAAAATAGTAAAGTACCATTTGTTATAACTTTGAGATTTATTTATGGTTATTATGAAGAATTGACATTAATGCAGTGGTGTAAACAACGAGTACAAATAATACAGGTGACGGCAGTTGATTGGAATACATACATAGATGTTCAACCTATATATGTAATCCTGCCTTTTATTTATTTCTATGTTGAAAATAGCTACTGCCATTTTAAGTCAGGAAGATTTATTGTCTGCCACCAAATTATACCATAAAAAAGCCAGTAGTTGGCTTTCAAATTATGTTAAGAAGAAAGCAGGAATTGTGAAGTGATAGATATTTGTTTATAGTGATATTTACAAAATTTTAAGAAGACTAAATTTTTTATTTGATTTCATGACTGATATGGCTTGGTTTTGTCTAGCTTCAGTAAGATTATTCAGCTTATTTTACATTTTGTTGAAAAATTAAACTTTCATCAAATAATGTGCTTTAGTTCATATTTCTAAATAGTTATTGAAATGTGCATAAAAATGTAATTTTGATTTAAAATTTTATCATTTCAAAATAAATAGAATAAATTAAAAAATTAATTATTATTAAAGAAAGATTAAATCCAATTATACTATAAAAAGGTAAAAATATGAACACAATATAGTAACTCATTTCCTATGATACAGTTAGAATAAGGCTAGATCTGCTAAATTTCTTTTATTCTAGTGGTGACTGATCGAAAGTCAAAATGCCCCTGCATTAAAAAAAAGTATGTTTAAAATTTATTCATTATTTAATTAAAAGATAACTTTAATAACCTGGCTCCAGTAAATATAATATTGGTAAATTTTTCTTTATACTTTGGTAAATTTTCTTTTGAGCATATATTAATGAAATTTAAAACAAGATTTAGATATAAAAAAAAAATAAGATGAATTATTTCAAAATTTTTTGACTGGGCTCAGATAAAAAAATTATTATGATTTCTTACACATATCTCTTGCTTTGTGATATATATATATATATATATATATATGTGTGTGTGTGTGTAGATAAGATTATCGATTATCGCTATATGGATTTAAACTTTGAAATTACATAAATAATATTTTATAATTTAAAGACTCATTGTACATATATAAAAGTGCCTCTTTTAAATAATAAAAATATATTTTAATACTTCAATAATTTCAAAAAGGTAAAAAGAAAATTGTACAATAATTTTACTTAGAAACATATTCATTATAAAATTGTTGCGTGCAAATTGCTGCTATGATAACTTGACTTAAGCATTAGATTAAAAATTATTTTAAGAATAAAAATACCATATATTTCCAATTATAAGCTGAGAATATGTTTTTTCTAAAAAATTTACTCAAAGTTCAAACTCATATATAAGATGTAACGAATATATATTCATGAAACATTCATAAGGGCAAAAATATGCAAAACACTTAAATTAAAAAATTAAAGTAATTTTCCTTTATATTTATTTCCATAATTTATAATCTAATTTTATGATACTTTATCATTATTTTGGTATCTTTTTTATTAGCCAGGTGCCCATTTCACCAACATCAGATTTTCCATTTTGGCAACAATGCAACTAACCAGTAATATTAACAATTTCGAAAAGAACTCATTTTCATAAAGCAAATTAAAGAAATAAAAATATGCTTTATTTAGTGATTGATCATTCAATTGAAAAGTACTTACATTTTTTTTACGAGATTAGCAGGTCCATATATAGACGAAACCCCTGATTTGGCTTTTTAGTGAAAGTTCATAAAAATTTTTATATACTTGGTAATGTATGGCAATTTTTTTTTTATAAAATAGAATTTTCAAAATGTTAAAAATTAATTTTATTAATCTATCAAAAAATGTAACTTTATAAAAAAAATATATATTAGAGAGACAAATTATTGATTCAAATAAAATTTGTGTATTAAATTATTTAATTAATATTTGTGCTTATAACTTTTTCACAAAATCTTTGTTATTTTGGAATTGCCAGAATCTTTGAGAAATATTTCTCATATACTATTTCTTAAAGAGAATTTATCAATTCGTTTCCTTGTTGCAGTCTCGTATAATTTCTGTAAGAATGTTCCTTGAGTCACATTTGGGTGTAAATAGAAAAATAGACAATCAAAGTTAAGTAAAAGTAACAGTGATCCTAATAAAAGGTACTATTCAGTCTGATTTTGAAATCGCATGATGTAAATATAGGATTGTCATAATTACTACTTTTACTGGTAATATTCGTTGCAAATGATAATGAAAATGTCAAAACCTGTAAAATAAAAATAAATATTGTCAAACTTTAAACTAATTCTATGTTTTAGAATTAAAAAATTTAGTACTTTAATTTTATATAAATACTTATTTTAATTTAGAAATAAGTGCTTATAAAAAAAAAAAATCTGTTCTTTGATGGCCCAAATAATATACTACCATCATTTTTAGCAAAATAGAGAACTTGTCACTTTTTAATTCTGAATTAATTAGACTAATTTAAAACTGTATTTAAGAGTTTTTATTCTGCACATTTATTTATACAAGAGATTAACATTTACTGTAAAAATTTTGTGGTTGGAATACAACTTTTACACTTGAGGTTAGTTTAGTTTTTTTCATCTTTGTGCACTTGAGTTTAGAAAATTTTAGCTGCTTTTAATAAATATTCAGAAATCATTATTAAAATAATTAATATTTGTGAAAGTTCTGATTTACAAATTTTTATTTTAGGATTTGATGGATTATAGAGAAACCTGCTACACTATGGCTAACCAAATTTTGAAATTTGTTTGGGAATCTTTGAGCTGTCACACCTCAAACATGTTCCGCCATGCAGAAGATTCTTATCGGAAGAATTCTGCTATGGCCAGCCTTATCAACCAGGTTCTATTTTTCATGCTATGTGACTGTTGGTTTTGTCCTGAAGACAGGCTTACTAGTCTCTATTGTTTGTTATTTTACAATGTAATTGGTTACATGGTAGCTTATGCTGTAAAACTTTTGAATTTGCATGATTATTCACCCATAATACGTGTTTCAGAACATTCTAACATAAGGCATTTGGCCATGACAACAACAAAAATAGTTCTAGACCTTGCAAAAGTCGTAACTTTTGCCATTACTGGTGTATTTTTGTTGCTTGTATTTGGCCTTGAACAAGGCCTAGAGCATTTTAATCCCACATGGTGCTATATTTTTATTACAGCTCTATATTATATATCAACAGAGCCCACATGCCAAAAGAAAGGTTCTACATTACTTTCAAAATTGCAGCTGGATTGCTTTGAAAATTTAGAAGAATTATGGTACCCAGTATTAGTACGAGTGTTCTCATCACTGGCTTCTGTTTTGATGGTTACTGTTGTCTGGTTTTGCACAAAAGGGGGCTGGGTTCTTATATTTTCATCGGCTTATATTAATGTCTACTTGTGCCTTAAAGATATGGGTGATCACTGGAATGTTTTGCTTCGAGAAAAGTCAGTTTTAGATAAATATCGTTATGCTACAAAAGAAGAGCTAAATGAAAAAGATGATATATGTGCTGTTTGTTTACAGTCCATGAAAAAAGCGAGAGTTACTCCTTGTCAGCATATGTTTCATGGTGAATGCTTGAGAATATGTTTGAAGCAGCAAATACACTCTGTATGTCCTATGTGCAAGCAAGACTTGTAGCAGATTTTAACAGAATCAATGTGCTATTAAGCTTATAAATTGATTATTTTAATACCAAATGTTTTAATTATAGGTACAAATTTTTTTTGTTTGACATAGTACTATGACTATCATTTAAAGCCAATGTGATATAGGGAAATCGGGCATTAATGAAAAATACTAATTGATAAATGACTATGATATTGTGATTGTTACAATATTAAAATGTTAATTATATTCATTTGATTTTGTTTGTAAAAATTCTTATTCATTTCAAGGTAGTATATTAAGATTTGCATAATTTTAAAACTCGCAATATATTTGTTGTTAAGCTATACTTTTGCTGCCATGACAAGCTTTGTATCTATTTTAGTAAGAATGGCATTTTAGGAGGGGGAAAAAACCCATTTGAATAATTGATGTTGATATCAAATCAATCAACACATCTAGAAAAAAAAATTATCTTGAGCTATATGAAATATGTACATTTTAAGTTTAAATAATGAATTTCTAATACTGTTAGAGAGAATCTTAATTATCCTCCATATTCAAGAATATACTATAAAGCAGTTTTATATAGTGCATGACTAAAATAATGCAATAAATATGATTAGTACATATCAATGAGATTTTATCAAGATATAATTAGAATTTTTCAATTGTAGTAATCTTTTCAGAAAATGCATCATATTTTCAATATTATAATATAATTTTAGATAAAATTAGCCTTGCATTGCGTAATTATAAATCTTATTTTTGTTATAATTGATTTTTGCAAACTTATATTTTTATATAAATATTTGCAACTTTTTTAAAGATCTCCAGTCATTATTTAATGTACTTACTTTTCATAAATTTTTATAAGGAAATTAGAATAGTTATTAGTTGTGATAAATATGCATATTCAACTTTACATTTTCTTGTTTTATAATATTTTACTTCATTACTATTAAAGAATTCTGCTGCAAAATAAATTTTGAAAGATAATCATATCTATGAAATGAATCCAGAAACAAGCTTTATAATATTTCATGCTTTTTTATATAAAAAATATCTGCAACTTTTGTATATAGATTTAGCATGTACTAATTTAAAAAATAAGGTTATTAGTAAGTTTTATTGAATAATTAAAGTGAATTTTGTTTGACTGTAATAAATGTGACACATTAATTTTTTAGAACTATGTTACTATGATTAGTACATATATTTTAAAATGTAGAATTTCATAAGATTTATTTAAAAATATTAACAATTTCAATATATTTTTTGGAGTTGTATATTTTTATTGTTTAAAAGAATATGACCATAGTTCGAATAATTAGCAATTAGTTGTAAAATTAGAAAAATGTACATAAAGTAAATTTAAAAAAAATAAATTTGAAATTCTACAATTTGCGTTTCTAAACAGGTTCAAAATTGAGATTGCGTAGTTAGTCAAATTAGATGTAAAAAATTACATATTATAAGAAGAATGTTTTTGTTTTTTTCCTCTTTTTATTAATATGCCATGCTTACTTGCTGTTTATTGATATGAAGCAAGCTTGTTATTTCTAGTCATTGTTTTTCATGGCTTTTATAAGCATTTTGAAACTTATCATAAACAATTTAATGAAATGTTGCTATGTTGGAATAAATTTTACTAATGTAAAATTTTGTTAGTTTAATTAAAGGCTGTTATTTATCTTACATTTAATTATCAAACTACATTCAAAATTATATATGTAGAAATTTAGATATCAGGAATATATGCACAAAGTCACAAACAATATGTTAAAAAAAGTAAGTAGGAATAAAAGAATTTACTTAAGACTGCAACTAAATAAGGATGTATTATGTTTAGATATAATTATGATATAATAGTATTTATTTCTCAGGATCCGATCTAAATATTAGATGAAAATTCATCTTGATTCCTGAAGACTGTGATTTTGTGGAAGACAAAATTTTTAGTTCTTAAGATATAACAACAAGCCTATAAAACTTGAAGTATTTTGTTAAGTAACAGAATACTTCATAAATAATAAGATAATAGAAAGGAAACAGTTCAAGTATTTAGGTAGGTAAAAAAAAAAAAGAACAAAATTGAATCTTTTAATTTGCTGATTAATAGCTTGTTTTATGATTTAGATGCATTAGAAGAATACTACTGTAAGACCAATTTTCAATTCAAATTTCCCGGGTATATAGTATTTCATTTTTTTTTTTTTTTTTATAGGTTGTTGGCACTGTCCTTGACATCTGTGTGAAATTTAATGTCAAAATATTCATTAGTGTTTGAGTTACGCTTGGGTTTGTGAGATGCTAAAACTGATTCCTGCGATTTTTGAAATGTCTCTTCAATCGACTCAAAACGGTGTCCACGGAGTGGTCTTTTTGAGTTTAGGAAATAGCCAGAAGTAGCACGATGCTAAATCAGGTGAATACAGTGGTTGTGGAATGATATGGGTTTCATTTTTGGCAAAAAGACACGAAGAATCAATGCAGTGTGTGAGCTGGCACATTCAGTGTTTTCGGTACCAATCGAGATTTGACACCCAAAATGGAATTGACTGATCCTTTTGAAATTCCAACATCAGCAGCAAGGTCACTAATTGTAAAGCAATGGTTTGCAAGCACCAAATCTTTAATATTTTGTGAGGTTGATAGTCGGCCAGAGGGCTCTTCGTCTTCAACGCGTTCTCTGCCTTCTTTGAACTGTTTATACCATTTGTACAGATTTCTTTTTTTTTCGATATTGGAATGCTCACCGAATGCCTTCTGCAACATTCTATACTTTTCCGCAAACAAAATTTAACGCAAGTTCTTTGCTCAATGAATTCAGACATTTAAAAAATCGCCAGAATAAGTTTTAGCGTCTCACAAAGCCAAGCGTAACTCAAACTCCAATGAATATTTTGACATAAAATATTTCACACAGATGTTAAGGACAGTACCAGCAACCTAAAAAAAAAAAAAAATTTGAAATACCATATGTTCAGGACATTTAAATTGAAAATTGGTCTTACTTTTTTGGTCACAGTAGTAAGGAAAATCTTTTGACCAAATATAATTTCAATTTATAAATTACATGTGAACATAGGCAAATGGATCTGATATTTCCTCAGAATAGAATCTCTATAGTGGTCTTCACATGAAAAAGATCATGAGGGTGACTGAGAATGAATGACCTGAAGGATAGAGAGTGAAAGGCCAAAAGAAAACTAACCTTAGCATAAGATTGCAATGAAAGACAACACATACTGAAGAATTTATATGCTATTGGGCAATGATAGTTTGATAAATTGATGCCAATTGGTTTCAAATCAAGTGATTTTTTTTTTTTTTATGCATGACTTAAAAACAGGCAATTGTGATCTCTATTTAAGCAATTGAAATTTTTCTGAAGCTTTAATATCTTTGATTAAATGAAAATTATCAGTGTGGAAGATTTTTGAAGTAAGAGAATTCTTTAGTTTATTAAAATAATTCATAGTAATTAATATACTTACAGAATTAAATTATTTTTTAGATGATGGCATAGATACATTTCAAAAATAAATTAACACCAATGATGATAAATTAATTTATTAGACTTCATGATAATATTTATTTCATTGTAAAACTAGATACATTTATGTAATGTATCCCATTTCTTCTGAAGGAGGAAGTTTAAGCCTTTCGAAATCATCTTCATACACAGTTACGTTCTCAGGTGGGAAGAAAGCACCAGCAAGACATCTTCCCTCAACATTTAAAAAATTAAATGTAGCACAGGCATTTTCAGTGGGCAATATTTCAACAGCAATCTTTTTAGACTTCAAATATTCAACAATTTCAGGTTTGATCAGTTTTTGTTTATCACCTGTTCCAAGAATAAAAATATCTAATTTCGGTTCAAGCAAAGTAAACAAAGAAAATGACTCTATAGTTATTTCTTCAGGGCAATGAACATTCCACTGCATAACTGTTCTAGGAAATGCAGCCATTGGTCCAATAACAAAAATACCCGTATTCAATCGAAAACCATAATTACTTACAGAATCGAACATAATCAAGTGTTTGTGTTCACGATTTAAAATTGTTACAGTTGTTTTACCATCACCTTCATAATTTTCAAAGCACATCTAGTTGTACTAATATTTCTAAGTATAGCAGGTCTTTTGAAAACTTGACGGGGAAGTTGATACAACTTTCTCCAAAAAAGAGCCATATTTGATTAAAAATCTAAAATATAAAACACTAAATTAATTCCAATTTAGGATCATATAAGGAAAATTAAATATAATTTTTTTTTCTTTATATAATCCTATTTATTATTTTTAAAAAGTAATACAATATCACTATAACATCCATATTAGACTTTAAAATCTTGTAAATAGAATTGAATGTTGTATCAAAAGAATAAATACAAATATGCAATCTTTACAAATTATTTGAATGAAAATTTAATGTTATGTTTGAATGTAATTATTCTTTTAATTAATTAACTAAACTTATTTTTTTCATAATTAGATTATTTCTTATTTATAATAAATGAATTATTTAATTTTGAAAAACTTGAATACTATACATTATGTTGCTTCTTTCTTTATTTTTTCTCCTTGATACATAAAAAGGGTTTAAAGGGGAAAAAAAAACCACTCACTAGTACAATAATTATTGCTACTATTCACTATAATTAATAATTTTTATCAAAAATTACAAAAAAAAAAAAAAAAAAAAGAGATAATTACACCAAAATAATGGCTCAAACTATAAAGGTTAGTAAAATAAAACTCTTCTCATTGCTAAATAAAAAATATCTTGAAAAGTAAGCATCATTCTACATAATCACCTTTTGTGCACAAAATAAGTTCCTAAATTTTTCAAGGGAAATCAAATTCATGCATCACTCAGTGTACCAGCATTTTTAACTTCATCCACAGTTTATCCAGAGATTTATTTATTTTTGTATATTTGAATAAGTACAATGTTATCTGACTTCACAACCTGATGTTTTCGATCAGGATGAAGAAATCTTTTACAGTTGTTACACTATTTTGAAATTTAACCAATTTGTTTTTACATTTTTACCAATTGGTAGATTTATTAACTACTTATCTTTAAGTGAATTTTAATTATAAATAATAAATTAGCAATGGCAACACAAGAAAAATGTAAGTGAAAAACAAATAGATAGGTATGCAAACATAAAGTCTGAAGAATTTTTTTAATGTCATAATAAAATAAAAAAAATCTGTTGATGATAGATGGATAAAATGGTGTGCCTTAAAAATTATATTTGTTCGAAATATAATTTCGAACAAATGACAATATGGAAAAAAAGTTACCAAATGTTATACTTAAATTAATTTTATTCTATGAATCTACAGCAGTGCAAAAAAAATAACATAGCTGATAAATGAACATAACGATCAATCAGATGACAAATAAAATATTTAATAAGAGTTATCCTTCTGTAGAAAAAATTCATGAGAAAATTCGAACGGTAAAAGAATTACACACTTAATGTATTAAAATAAATTACTAAAGCTCTTCCAGTATAATGATATATACATTCATGCCAGCAGATGCCATGGGTCACTTTCACATAATTGATAACATTCTGAGTAAAAAAAAAAAAAACATTCATGTTAAAAGTTACAATTTTTGTTCCCAAGATAATTAGGGAATTTTACCACTCAGTGTTACTAAACAAGATTCAACTCTGAAACAGAACTGACATATACTAAAATTTATTGCACCATTTGAAACAACCTGGTATGAATCATTTAATGAAAAATAATGTTGTTTAAAAAAAGAAGAGCTATAAATATTTGCAAATTAGCAGACCTGGCAATATTTTATATTATAATCAGAATTTATTACAGATTGGAATTAATATTTATAAGAATACATAAATTGTAATAAAAATATTAATATTTTAAGAAAAAAAACTACACGAAGGTTTATAATAAAAAAAGCTTATACATTTAAATATTAAAAGTATCCATGCAACTCATTTAAAAAACTAAAAGGAAAAATTACATAATTATTACTTTTTTTAATAAAAAAGTTTCTATTTTTGCAGAAGCTATTTACTATTTTATGATATTATGATTAGCTATATTGGTAATAGCCATTTTTTAATATTTTCAATAGTCTAGTTCATAAAAAAAATATCATTTTCTGTACTAACTACAGAGAAACTGTAATAGTTAATTATCCATTAATCTAATTTTGTAGTATTTCTTTCATTAATTTTTGTATTCAATGTCTCGGAATTGTTTTTTTTTTAACAGCAATAAAATTGAAAATCGTCACTTTATAAAACTAACAGTGCTACTTATCAGGTTTGGTTCAAATGACTTTCTAAACACTTTCAACATTAATAAGAATAAAATGTTAAATTTTCAGCAAAATTAGGTGAATAATTTTTTGAGTCTATAGGGCTCACATATATAAAATATTGAGATATAATTGTGAGGCTATTATGAAGCATAAAAGCTATCCTATTGCATAATGATATCTAATGTTACATTAATATAATAGTATATATATATATTTACAGTAGTAGTTGAATTCTGCTTATTATTCTGCTTTACAAAATAATAATTATAGTGTTGATTTTTAATATTACATTTTCTAGCAAAAAATACATATAAAATGAAATATTTCATTTGTTGTTATGTAAGCCCAAAATGTTTACAAGAAAAGTATACAACACAATTTTAACTACAGTAGTATGTATTACCTTTTTTAAGCAGCGGATGAATTGAAATAGGTACACATATAATTTGTAATAACATTTTTCAAAAAAGTTATAAAAATGTATTCACACACAAAAACATAAAAATTTGTTTATTCTTATCAAGATATAACTAATTATTAAGGTTACTCACAAAATTTTTACCTGCAGGGCGAGAAACTAAAATAATCCAAAAAAAATATTAAGGAGGATTTCAAAGTTTTAATGATAATAATCTATCATTATAATTTAGCTTTTTTTTCTTGTACTTTTATATTGTTTTATTGACAGCAATAATTGAAATACCATAACTAAATGGTATTTTTTTTTTTTAATCACATGGATGGTAAATTAAAGATTGTCTCAAAGATTAATTCATTGGGTCAAAATTTCAGAAAAACATGTTCTAGCAAAAATAGCAACAGAGACATATAAATGAAAATCGGGTGACACTAATTTCTTAAGTTTTTTTTTTTTTAAATGAGGTATAAAAGGGTTATAATGCATACATCAATGTTTATTTAAGCTCATGAATAAATAAATAAAACAGAGAGGTATTCAATCTTTAGCTAGCTTGGATTAAATTTGAAAGGAAATAATTTGCTTTGAATTGCATGTTAAAAAATATTAAGATAGATAGGCGAGTAAATAATATGTGCATAAAGAGAATTATTCAAGGGGTACATAAAAAAAAAAGCTGCATAATAAGAAAATCTGCCATTATTTAACTTTAGATTTCTTTACATTTAAAATTTATTTAAATCATTGAGGAAATTTTTAAGCAATAAAACAAATAATACAGAAAATATAAATTAGCATTTAAATAAAATGCTAACTTTTATTATTTTTAAACTATTTCATGTACAGATGTTCACTATTACAGTTTCTCTGTAGTTACTACAAAAAAAATTACATTTTTATGAACTAGTCTATTGAAAATATTAATATTCCTATTAAAATTTTAAAAAATGGTTATTACTTCTCATTATAGCTAATCGTAATATCATAAAACAGTTTCTGCAAAAAGCTAGAAACTTTTATGTCATTATTTTTATAAGTAAAAGTAGTATTTAATCTAACTAAAATAAATATGTCATTTTCCCATTTTGTTTTTTTTTTTAAAATATGAGTTTCACGGATGCTTTTACTATTTAAATGTATATGCTTTTTATTATAAATCTTCATGCAATTTTTTTTTTTTTTTGCTCTTACAGTATTAATATATCCATGATCAGAACAATCGCAATCTTAAAAAAATATTACAGGAAATACATTTTAATATTTGATAAAATATAGTATCACATGATTTTTGGCACAATTACAATATTGAAAGGCCTTCAAAATACAAAATGTCATTGAAATCATGAAAGATAAGAAAAAGTTGTTATGGTGAAAATGGAAAAGCTATTTATTCAAAAAATGACGATGTCAAAAAAAATAAAAAAGCACATTATAATATGAACATATGCAGCATACAAACTAGGACTTTGCCTATTTCAATGTTAAAAAGAACATGATGAAAAACAAATTAAAGAAATGAAGAAAATGAATTCATATTCAATAATTGTTTGATAAATTCTGGAAAACGTAAATCTAAAAGCAATAAATAAAAGCTAACAGTCTTGATAAAAAAGCTATCAACGAATTTATGAAATATTTTTTCTTCTTAACAAGTACTTAATGCAAACAAAACTAAATTATTTTAGTAATATTTGCCAAGCTGTACATTTATATCAACAGAAGAAAAATCCGTACCCAATTTCAAGACTTCTAAAGTCAGACTTTCCCTGCAATTTTATGAAAATACTAGTGGTGATTACAAAGGCAAATCACTGAATTTATTACTCTGCTAACTCACATGTTCTCAAACATAGATAAATCATACCTTTTAGTTTACTAGAAAACTTATAAAAACCCACGGATGACAGAATGTTTATACGAAAATTGGTGCATCAAATATTTCTAGACAGAAGTTAAGGATTATTATCATCTTCCAAATATTTCTGTCAAAATCTTGCTGTTAATATATAATAAATCTAGACATCCAGTTTATCTCAATCAGCTAAATTTTAATGTAAATGTAAAATTATAGGCATTTAAAGAAAATGCATTAATACAATCCATGATCAGAGAGTAATCACAACTTAAAAAAAAAATAGTACAGGAAATATATTTTAATATTTAATAAGATATAGTGTTGCATGAATTTTGGCACAATTACAATATTGAAAGGCTATCAAAATATAAAATCAATATGCAATTGAAATCATGAAAGATAAGAGAAAATTAAAAAGCTCAATTCTGAATGTTGAATGGAAAAATTTTAGCCGAATTTCCAATTTCTTGAAGTTGTTGAGAATTTTTATTGTTGATATAATCATAATAGGACAACAGTTAATAGGTAAGAATTCAGCAATTTAAATGCTTATGACATTAAAGAACTTTTAAAATTAATAGATCTTAAATCGATTACTAATGACTTCATTGAACTGATCCAAGATGGCACAGAAGATGTCGAAATGCCCCTGAACTGTTTACAGGTCGAAGCATTAAGTCAACGTTTTTAAAAAGCTACTGATTTTATTGAAAGCATAGATTCTTATTGTGAAAGACTTGGGGGACCTAAGAAATCAGATTATGCCACACAAATTTATTCTAGAAAAAAAGTAACAAAAATAAGTAACAGACATAACCAGTGCCTTTAAGTCTTTAACCATTCTTTATGTCATAAATATCAAAGAACTAAATACATATTTGAGAATGTAGAATGAACATTGAATTTGAATTACTTTTTTTGAAGATCTGAGGTAGGTAAAGATTTTTGTAAGAAATAAAATTGATACATATATTATTGTAGTTTTATAAATTTAAAAATTCATATAAACAATCAGCCAAAACATTAAAACTAATACACAATACAAATATGAGTTGTCTTCAAGGAATTTGAAGTTTTGACAAAGAATGCTTTGATAATGTTATTGCAATGTGGGAAGAAATAAAGTTCTTGGATAAGATAAGATCTTGGAAGAATTATGGATAAGATAGTGATGACCACATAGCTGAATGTAAGCAATTCAGAAACTTTAGTTTTGTCAATCCTAAGTACATATCAAAGGTAAGTGAAAATAACTAAAACATCCAGTAAAAGATGAAGCATTGGACAATTAAAAGCCATTTATGACACAGGCCAGCAAAAGTTTTGTAGGCTTGTTTATATGGATAGATATGTTAAATTGGTTACCATTACTAATGAATTTAAATAACAGTGATGGTGTGTGGTGAATGTCTTATAACATACTCGCCATACATTTTTGTCTATAAGACAGGGAAGCTATCATCCCATGCAAACTAAAAACTTATATAAATATTAGCCAAGTACATTGGACTACTAAGGAATAGAAGAAAGATACATAGATGAATATTGAATATTACTTTTCATCTATGGATAGGATGTAATATTTCCCAAGAAGAAAATGAGAATTATCTTCATAATCAATGAATTACAATAACTAAGTAATTTCTATAACAATTTTGATGTGACATATCTCAGAAAATCTACAGTGAAAACATTACCATCACTTTAAGGCTCACAAGATCCAAAAGGGGACCTATATTAATTAGATAGTGCTTTTTAAGGTTTTGGCTAATCAATGTATACAACAGAAATAATTTCAAATAGAAAAGTGTAAAATATGAATAAATAAGATGATAATTAAGAATAAATAAGATTATGACATTTATTAGACTAAAAGATAACATAAAAACATTAATGTAAGAAAGTGGCATTTAAAAATAAAGTAAGCAAAACTTTAAAAAAAAATATATATATACATAAAAAATAACTTACTATTTAATTCTCATAAAGCACCATTTCAATTCAATGAAAGAAGACTTCTAAATTTTTTTGTTCGATTTTAGGTTATCTTCAGAAGACAGAGCTATCACCTAAGAAAACAAATAACTGTATTAAGTAAAAAAGATTTAAAAAGGCACAAGAAAATTATACATAAAAAAATAATTAATCAAGCATAACAAGTATTTTGAAGAATATTAAAAATAAACAAGAGATGTATTAAAAGATTTCAACACATTTATTTAGTATCGTTTCTGATTGTTAGATGATTTTAAAAAAATGGTATTTTGAAAATCAAGTTTAACTTTCTCTTTTCCTACACAATTTCACGTTTACAGAGAAAATATTTTGACAAATTTTCCCTGATTTGATAATAATAAAAAAAAAAAACTGTTTCTTAAGTAAAAATATTTCTTAACTACCTATTTTTAAAAATTTAAACATTTAATTCAGTTACAAGGAAAATTCTCACAATTAAATTTCTTTTGATTGTATAACTAAAAGATATTTAATATTTCTCACGTTTTTAATTGATAGATTTAGATACTTTCTAAATGAATAAAAAATATATTTAGAGCATATTATAATACAATTATTAAAATTAAATTAATAATTTGAAAAATTTGTGTTATTTCATTTAACTTAAAGAGATCATGCCAACAGAAAACTGAAATATTCTGGCATAAACATTGCAACTTCTGGCACAACTAAGAATTTTGAAAAAAAGTTATTTCTAAAAATGGTAAATACTCAGTTTAACATAAATTTAAATGTAAAAAAAAAGTATATTATAATAAAATATGATTAATAATATATTTTAAGAGTAAATCAAATAAGCTCTAGAGCATTTGCTAAAATTTACAAATCCCAAATTATGATTTAACCAAAATTGACCACAATACAAAATCTGAATGAAAAAAAAAATTAATCATGTTAAATGCAATTAATATTCATAAAAAATCAAAATTTATTAGTTATGAACAAATTATATTGTAGATACTTTGGATCATGAATTTAGTAAAATTAGAAAATAAACAGCAAAAGTTAGTTTTATCAAACAAACAGTATTTACATACAAATAAAATATTACCAATATTAAAACAAAAAGTTTTAAAATACAAATAACCAAATTATATATGCCTACGTATTTTATTGAATATTAAGAAAATTGGGTTTAAAAAAATACAATATAAACCGGGTTAAAGGAGATATTAAAACAAAGGTTTCAAAAGAAATGTTTGATATTAACAGAAACATGATGCAATAAAAAAAAAATATTAGTAATAGATTAAAAATGAAATTAAAAAAATTATATAACTAATACTAGAATATTGTTTTATTAGAGAATGCATGTTCACAGTTTTTGAAAGAGTTACCTTATTATTTATAAACATGCAAAATATATTTAATATACTCTGTTTACTTGCATATATAACACCGATTTCAAAAATTTTTTCCCCCAAATTTTTTTTTTTA
This sequence comes from Caerostris extrusa, assembly GCA_021605095.1. NCBI lineage: Eukaryota > Metazoa > Arthropoda > Arachnida > Araneae > Araneidae > Caerostris > Caerostris extrusa. Next base: position 187,400 of record BPLR01008440.1, on the reverse strand, counting down.
AAAAACAAGAGCTGCCGCATATCAATAAAAACAAAAATAACCTTCAGGTTTTCACAACTTCACTTCATATACGTTCTGGTGAAAATTTGCAGAAAATGTTTTATTATTACTAGATAATTATGTATACTAACAAGTAAAGAAAAGGTATAAATAGCAATTCATGTAGAATAAATTATTTTCTGATATATATTCAAATGTAAAATATAAACAATTATATAATATTAAATATCTTGTAAATTTTTTTTTATGAAAACATATCACGTGATGCGGGTATTTGTTCAAGAGAAATATGTCCCTTGATCAATAGAATGATATAAACTAGATAGAGATATACATTCTCATATTATTTTGTTTTAAAAATTTGTATTCGAATTTCAGATTAAAATTTGTAAATAATACCTAATCTAGCAAATTAATTACGTTGTTCGTAAACTTTAGTAAATATACAAAATAAATAAAAATTTAGTAAATAAACGAGATTACGGATCCTAAAATACGAGCAGTACATCTATATTTCTTATTCCTTTATCTCACGAATTTTCATAATTATTCCCTATGCTGGGTTCGTTGTAGATACAACAAATTTATATCTATGATTCCCCGTGAAATAACAGAAATTTGCTTCTTCCAGATTCTTCGTTTTGTAATCTCTTCAATAGTCTGTGTAAATGACAGACCCCTCATGAACATATTCATGGAAGCTTTCAATAGAAGTTCATGCATTCTAGTTAAACATTAAAATAAGAAAAACACCCATAATCATCTCGGTAAAAGCCTCCTAAAATACACTGTTGTAGCAATATTCAACCAGTAATGCTTCTTCGTTTCATTAAAATAAAAAAGGATTCATCAGTTTTCGCCATTTTATCAGGCCCCTTCTACTTTTTTTGGTCGATATGTTTGCCATAAATACTGAACCCACTTTTCGCATATAACAATTCTAGTCTATTACTGAAGTTGCTATCTTCTTCTTTATTGGCGCAACAGACCCATGGTGGGCCAAGGCCGTCTGCCTACTGATAGATTCCGAAGCAGAAGATGCTTTTCTTTTTACGCTGGGTAGGATTGTTAGCCTTACAGTCCTATTGTACAGAGGCCTACGGCTTAAAGTGAATTCTGAACCACTACAAGCATTCATGGCATCGCCGGGACTCGAATCCGAAACCTGGGTTCTCAAGCACCAGTCACTCGGCCAATAGGCTCCGAGTTGATTATCGCACGAGCAAATTAAAATGAAAACTTTACTTCAACAATAGACAAAACACAATGCGTTTAAAAACGATATTCAAGATTAGTTGAAAATGTTTTCAATTTGGAGATTTCTCTTCTCTCAATGGATCTTTATATTATTTCATTTTAAATGTACGATTGCATAATAATATTCTTATTGAAGGTAATATAATATTTCTTCTTCTTCATTGGCATAGTAGCTCCATAGTCGGTCAAGACCGTTTGTCTACTGGAAAATTTAGAGACAGGAGAAGTTTTTCTTTTTACAGGTTAGGGTTATCAGCCCTAGAACCCAACAGTCATATTAGACCAGGACCTATTGTTTAAAGTGGTTTTCGAACCACTACAAATATCCATGACACCGCCGTGACTGGGATCCAAAACCTGTGGTACCGATCGCCAGAAAGCTAGTCACTCGGCTATCAGGCTAAAAATTGGGTAAACTCTTAAACTAAATTTCTACTTCTCGCCTTATTATCAATGTTATCACATGTTTCTTTCTTTTTAATTTCTATATTATCAATTTTTTCAAAACTCTTGATATCCACATTGCATTGTATGCTGATGGCGAGTTCCGGCGGTGACTTGGATATTTGTAGGGGTTTGGAATCCACTTTAAACCGCAGGTTCCGGTCTAAATCGATCGTTGTGATTTGGTTTGGTTTGTCTCTCTACGGTCATCTTGTGCACACTTTAGGCTAAACAGACTGGGACCTACAGTTTGAAATGGATTCCGAAACCACTACAAACATCCATGGCAACGCCGGGACTCGAACCCAAAACCTGTGGTACCGAGCACCAAAGCGCTAGCCACTCGACCCCAGGCCCCCTAGAGCGTTGTGGAGAGGGACATTTTAAATAGGAAAACGAACTGTTCCTATATAGTGATTAGGGATTATAGTCCTTGTTGCTTCGCATCCCCCTATACCCCTTCGATTTAATTCAATTCAAATATGCCGATGGCACAGCAGTAATTAATAAAAATAATAATCTCAGTTTAGTAATCACTAAAATACAAAATTCTGCATTCTACTCGCAAGGAGGCGACTTGATGGCGAAATGGCTAGCTCTCCCTCCTTTGGTATCATAGGCTTCAAGTTTGAATCGTGGTGGAGACATGGATGTTTGTCAGTGGTTCAGGATACATGTTAAACTTTAGACCCCTGTCTAATTAGTCTAAAGTATGCAGAAAAATGGCCATGGAGGACAAACCAAACCAAGAATGGCTTTCCCTCTGGCTCTGGAAGGTTAAAAGTTAATTCTGCGAAATATTCCAGCTTTATTTCCACACGAGGCCTGAGAGGGAGAGTGGCTAGTGCTCTGGCGCTCGGTACCACAGGTTTTGGATTCGAGTCCCGGCGGTGCCATGGATGTTTGTAGTGATTCGGAATCCACTTTAAATTGTAAAATTTCCACGCGGAAGCAGTCTTCTTCCACTTAACGAAATTAAAATTTTTGATCAACCCTGCGTCACTGAGTACAATTACCTGGGACTACATTGGATTCCAAAACTTCTTTTCAAATGTATATTCAAAAGGTTTCTGTTTGCAGCCCGACACTGATGATTCCATATCAAATCCAGTGATTGTCATCAAATATAGTGATTGTCAACCATGTAACGAGTGCAATAATATCATCAGCTATTCGTTATGGAAGAATCCTGAGATGTCCTAAACGATTTAACTTAAGATTTTGAGTTTCATTATTCTCCTGAAACTCAAAGGTAGGAAAGTGTCGAAAACGCTGTATATCTAGAACTTTTTGAACTCTTTACCACTTTACTTTTGAACTGTAACCGTATTTCGGTGTAAGAATTTTCCCCACACTTTGTTTTTAGTAGTCATCCGTAGAAGATTCTGGTTTTGTGTGTGTGTTTCTAATATTGTTTTTATATGTTATATCCTTATTTGTAAAGTGGGGCCTGAATGGCCGAGTGGCTAGCGCTCTGGCGCTCGGTACCACAGGTTTCGGGCTCGAGTCCCGGCGGTGCCATGGATGTTTGTAGTGGTTTGGAATCCACCTTAAACCATAAGTCCCAGTCTAACACGAACGTTGTGGAGAGTGACATATTAAAAATAAAGAAAAACTAACTGCTCATATATATAGTGATTAAGGGATTATAGACCTTGTTGCTTCGCATCCCCATATACCACTTCATTCATCATCATCATTTGTAATGTGTGCAATAAAAGAATTAGGAGATGCATTACAGATATACTTGAATTGGACTGATTACACCCCGACCTTTTGGATATCTCATCTGCTGTTCGTTGGATTAGAAAGGTAAGAGAAATTTTCCAGTTTGGTGAGGTAAAAACTTTTAATCGGGGGAGGGATACTTCAGTGGTAACTTCGATTCGGTGATATATAGACTGTAGCATGTTATTTTAAACATAAGTTCATTTTATGGTCGCCTCAGCATATGCTCATTTTATTTATGAAGATACAATTGGTAATTTTTTAAGAATATTTACGGATTTTGATGAAGTCTAAGAAAAGGGAGCATTATTCAGTTTTAGTTTAGAAAAAAATAAACATTTAACTGTTATATTAAAAGATCAGATCTTCTGTCAATAATACTCTAGCCTGAATGCAAAATTTTTACTTGGGTAATTTTTTTCATTTCCAAGATATTTATTGCAAAAAAATGATTTATTTTAAAACTGTGATGGATGTGGTTGTTACTAAATAATTAACACATTAAAATAAATACACAAGTATATTTGGATCAAATATATCGAACAAACATTTTTAGATGTATAAAAAAAAACGATTCAATAGAAACTAATTGAGTAATCACTTTTGAGCTTGGTCACAATAAAAATCGAATCAAATAATGAAATAGTTGAGTTCAATATTATTAAAATCAAATAATGGTGATTTCATTTCGGTAATATATATAGATTGTAGCATGTTATTTTACCATAAGTTCATTTTATGGTCGCCTCTGTATATGTTGAGCTTATGTTAAAAGATACAATTGGCAATTTTTAAAGAATATTTACGGATTTTTGATGAAGGTTAAAAAAAGTTTAGTTTAGGAAACATTTAAATATTAGAAAATATATGAAATATTATATTAAAAGATCATATCTTCTGTCAATAATACTCTAGCCTGAATGCAAAATTTCTAATTACGTAACTTAATTTTTTCGTCTCCAAGATATTTATCGCAAAAAGCACACTTTATTTTAAAACTATGTTAATGAGATTGTTACTGAATATTACATTAAAAAGGAATCCATGAGTGTATTTGGATTAATAAGTATATGCGAAAAAAAAAGTTTTAGATATGGATATAATAAAGTTGTATAAATATGGATATAATAAAGTGTATAAATATGGATATAATAAAGTGTATAAATATGGATATAATAAAGTGTATAAATATGGATATAATAAGTGTTTTAGATATGGATATAATAAAGTGTATTATAAAGTTTCAGATATGGATAAAATTAATTGGTAATCACTTTTGAGCTTGATTACAACAAAAATCGAATCAAATAATGAAATAGTTGTTAAATTTATATAATAATACGCAGGAAAATCTTTTATTTGTTTTTATTAGTGTATTATTATATACAAAGAGATGAAGGATTTATATGCTTTTAATTTTCGATGTGATTTTTTTTTGCGTGACTCTTGGCCAAATTACGGTACCAGCGATCAGCAAAGATCTTTGTAAGTTTGATCACACTTGTTTTAGTTAAAATAGTTGTCCTCCGCCCATTAAGAATAATATATTTTTTTTTCAGTATGCCTATGCCTATTATTTGATTTTCATTTTCCCCATTTCTTCCCATTTACACAATGCAAAAAATATTTTAAATAAAATTTTTTTACTAACCTGATCTTTTTATGGGGCCGGATAGCCGAGTGACTGGCGCTCGGTACCACAGGTTTCGGGTTTGAGTCTCCGTGTCGTAGATGTTTGTAATGCTTCGGAATCCACTTTAAACCGCAGATCCCGTCTAATATGACAGTTGGGTGTAGGACTGATAATCTTATCTCGTAAAAAGTAAACATTATACTGAAATCTGCAAGTAGTCAGACGACTTTGGCCTACCATGGGGCTGTTACGCCACTGAAGATTTCTTTATATTACTATAATACTGTCTTCTTTTCCACTGACCTCCTATCTGATCACTATTACAATTTTTCTTCACATATTATTAAATTCTTTTTATAGTCAATATGTTCTTTACGTTTTATTATGTAACGGGAAGTAAGGGGATTTTTGCCATGAGCTAAATTTCATTTAGCCCACAATTGTTAATGCTTTTTTTTATAATGTTTGTAAATAAGCGCGATATGACCGAAATTTAATACTGAATGATCTTGAATATTTAATTAGTTGAATATTTGATATAAAATAATCTTCATGTGAAATTTCATGATCGAATTTTTTAAAGTGTTTCGTTTACATATATATATTGCAAAGAATATTATAGATCTATTCTATAAATTATACAAACGTATAAAATCTTTCAAAATTATGTTCTTGGACTTTTATAGCTTTGAATTATCGAATCCGCTTGCAACACAATGAAATTTTTTAAAAATGCTTAAATTAAGTATTGTAACCATGCTTCCTCCAAGAGCATCCCCGTGGTGTTCTGGAGAAATGGTCAATTGACCTACAGACTCTTACACGGAGATTAAGCATACTTTGTGCACCCTGCGCGTTGACTGAGTTTCGGCTTACAAGTAGAGTCCTTCCACGAATCTATAATTATCTGTCTTTAATGTGTTTAAATATTATATGTTTCTAATTGTATGTGTTTCTGCGTGTGTCAATAAAGCTGTGAGTTCTCCAAGCTGTGCCTCAAGTACCTCAACCCAACCACACCCAGTTACAATCTGCACACTACAATAGCTGTTACAATAGACCAACTTGCACAACAGCAAATAGACCAACTTGTAGATTTTTGGATTTCCTAGATTTTGACAAATTTATTTCAACTGAAAGCAGGATTTAATTTCGTAACGATCAAATAAACGCATATTCATATCTATGATTTCGATCACACTATCTTTCCATTGTTAAAAATTCTAGGAAATCATCTGAAATTACAAATAACACTTTGTATATCTTCCACAGCTGTCTAATAACAGGAGATTGTAACATTGGAATTTAGAGAAATGGGCCCTTTTTTATTCTCCAGAGCAGGGGTCTCCAAACTTTCCAGCCTTAGGGCCGTACTGTTTACTATAGTAAGTACCAAGGGCCAAAACTGTTTTAATTTTTCTGCCATTATCTATAATTTCTACTGTTTTAATGTTTTTTTTATCCAAATTATTACAGCAACAACAAGCTATTCGCTATCGCGGGCCGGATTGATGACACTGGCGGGCCGAATTTGGGCAGCGGGCCGTAGTTTGGAGACCCCTGCTCCAGAGCATCATTTGCATTTATTCTAAGAGTTACCACTTATAGGTGAAGCAATATTTAGATTTACAAGCTTATTATTAATGGATAGATAGTTAAAAAATAATACCTGTGAGTGTGTTGGAGTTAAAATGAGCGTGCTTATACTGATCGGTTAAAAAAATTCTAATACACGTTATTTTTGATAATTTTTTTACGGAACCTTCGCTACGAAGAACGCAGCTTGCCAAAAGCAACTCTATAATATTGTCTAAACGAATACAAAAGCCATTTAATAACTCGTGATCTGACAGTAAAATAATTTGTTTTCTACATAAAAAATACTGGCTAGCTTTCTAAAGTGAATTTAGAATTTTATTTTATATTCTGTTTCAGAATTATCTTTTGTCTTCTCGTGTAATAAAAACCTTATCAGACGGGCTTATTTCGTTTCTTTCAACGTACAGCAAATTGGACTTGCACCTTAAGCAATAAAATTACGATGTGTCTGACGTTTGTGCACTATAGAAAGGTTAGCTATTACAAACTGCACTTTCATTGATTCTCGAGAAATGACCGATAGAAGGCTTCATGAAATTGACTTACGGTGGAAAAATGTTGGATGAGCGCTTATTGATAAACTCTTTATTTGAGTGGCAACGGTAGTTTGTTTCACATTGAAGATAATGAAACAAATCCGTCTGATAATAGTGTAGCATTTTTTCCCAAGGGAAGAGTTGTAGCATTTCATTAACAGGAGAGAGAAATGTATATTTTTAACAAGTACATAACATATCACTCAAATTTGACAGCAGATAAGCAGTGTTGTGGTTAATTATATTACATGCAATTAGTGTTTTGTACTAATGAGAACAAGCTGTCACTCGAATCTTATAGCAGATATTCAGTGTCATGGATAATGAGACTACATGAAATTAGTGATTGGCTGTGTGACATCCATAGGTCGAAACAATTACAGATGGAATATGTACTACACCATTAGTTGTTGCATCGAGATTGGTGATAGACCACGAGCTGAGAAAAGTCGTGTTGTTTTTCTTTTTTCCGAAGAGTTTCGGAGTTTCCAAAGTGCCTTGTGGTTTCGTGTATCACGACGTGTAATAATTATTGTCTGCGGTAGATCCACGTGTTTTGAGATTCGACGTAGAATCAATAATTCGGAAAATCTCCGACCTTGGAGTGAACCACACTTGTGATCCAATTTATATTTTTAATTTTCATTTCTTTGGATAATAACGCAGAGCTTATTATTTGCATATATATATATATTAGTGCGTGTAAATGAAATTTAAAGTGTTCCAAGAACCTGAAAGTGGCCCTCTTCTTGAAGCCGTTATAGGTCTAGTATAGGCCGAGACGTTACAATGCCTTAATACAGGACTAGATAAAAAGAAAATTATACAGAATGTAAAATAAAAAGAAATATTTTGTCAAATTCAGTAATATATACAAGTTAATGTGCAAAATTCACTTATATATAATATGCAATATAAGTTTTTGCTATTCGGATAAGAATTCTGAATTTTGTGACGAAGTACTTACCAACAACAAAACGAAATAGGAACAAATGCCGAATGACATTTTCCCTTTGCGATGCAATCTGCTAAATTAACGAAATCATGTAAGTAATTAGCTATCAATTAACGGACGAATTGTCTCTGAGCACTCTGGATGGGTTTTTTTCCCGCTAATTTTAGTGGAATGATTTCTGCGTAACATTTCGTCTTCTCTTTCGTTAATTAAGGCATCTTGCCTCCGGAGGTATGGGGTAACTCTGGAAACATGTAGCAGTTAGTTTTATGGAAGAAGACATAATGGAACAAATAGAACCTGTATCGGGTTATTAAGAAACCATAATTACCTGGTACACTGACAGCCCCCATTTAAAGACTGCGATGAAAAATTTTGTTTTGGATTTGTACCTCTTTTCATTTAGGAAAAAGAGAGAAAAAAAAATTAGTAGTTTTGTTTCAAGATAGGACTGGTACTTGTATTTTTAAATGTTGTAATTGTTTTTTTTTTTTTTTGTTGAGGCAATTAAATTTAAAAGCTAATAATAAGCTAATGCGCAGACATACGTATTTAAAAATAATAATGCATTTTTATAAGTAATGAATTCATTTAATTAAAAAGGAAGGAACAACAATTCAAACTTTAGACAAAATGTAGATAATTTTGATCTGAATAATTGTTTTATTTTATAGATTATATATTTAATTAAATTTATTTGTAAAAATATTATAGTAATTTCATTTACAGAGCCTTCAGTAAAATTCATAGAACTAATTATCTTGAAATTGAAAGAATCGTATTCATATTCAAAATTCCCATTTAGAAAAGGAATAATATGCTATTTCTAACTGTCTACAGTCAAATTAGTTTGAATAGTTAGTTCGAATTTGCTAATTAGTTTGAATTACTAGAACTAATGAGTTTGTTTTCTTAAGATACGTCAACTATATTGTACTATAAAATACTCCTTTTTTTTATGAATTTTGTAACTTATGGGACATAGGATAAATATGTTTCATACGTTTAAGCTTATCTATAATGATACGTTTAAGCTTAGCTCTTAAGGTGAATTAATGATTAGCTAATGTGCAGACATTTATTTGAGAACAGTACATTTTTAAGAGCAACCACTTCATTTAATAAAAAAAAGGAAGAAACAACAATTGAAACTTTAGACAAAATGTAGACAATTTTGAGCTGAATAATTGTTTTATCTTATAAATTATGTATTTAATTAGATTTATTTGTATAAATTTTGCCGTAACTGTATTTGACGTATTTACAGTGCAAACAGTAAAATCCATAGAACTTAATTATTTAAAACTCAAATAATCATATTCATATTCAAAACTACGAAATAGGAAAGGAATAATAACCTATTAACTAACTCCTATAACTGTATTATCCTAACCTCCTATACCTGCCTAGAGTTAAGTTAGTTTAAATAGTTAGTTTGTTAGTTAGTTCGAATTTGTTAATTATTTTGAATTACTGGAACTATTGCATTTCTTAAGATACGTCACCTATATACCACACTGTCATCATTGATTCTGTCATCATTGATTTCGAAATGACCGATAAAAAGTTTCTTGAAATTGAGCTACGGAGGAAAAACGTTGGATGAGTGCGTATTGATAAACTCATTACTTGAGTGGCAACTGTAGTTTGTTTCAGATTGAAAATAATGAAACAAATCTGTTTGATAAGCCTTTATAGCCGGACAAGATAAAAAGAAAATTCTACAACAGAATGTAAAAAAAAAATAAATATTTTTGTCTAATTCATTAATATATATATATATAAGACAATGCGCAAAATTCATTTATATTTAATATGCAATATAAGCTTTGTTATTTGGATAAGAATTCTGAATTTTTTGAAAAGTACTTAAGACAAAACGAAATAAGAAAAAATACCGAATGACATTTTCCTTTTGTGAAGAAATGGCAATCTGCTAAATTAAAGAATCATGCAAGTAATTAGCTATCAATTAACGGACGAATTGTCTCCGAGCAATCTTGATGATTTTTCCCGCTAATTTTAGTGGAATGATTTCTGCGTAACATTTCGTCTTCTCTTTCCCTTAATTAAGGGATCTTGCCTGCGGAGGTATGGCGTAACTCTTGAAACATGCAGCAGTTTGTTTTCGAGAAGAAGACATAATGGAACAAATAGAACCTGTATCGGGTTATTAAGAAACCATAATTACCTGGTACACTGTCAGCCTCCGTTTAAAGATTGCGATGAAAAATTTTGTTTTGGGTTTGTACCTCTTTTCATTTAGGTAAGGGAAAAAAAATGATTTGTGGTTTTGTTTCAAGATAGTAATGGCACTTGTGTTTTTAAATGCTACAACTATAATTTGTTTTTTTGATGCAATTAAATTTGAAACTAATTATTAGCTAATGCACAAACATCAGTAGTTCAAAATATTACATTTTTATAAGTAATCAATTCATTTAAAAGAAAAGATAGAAGCAACAACTGAAACTTTTAAACAAAATATAGACTTTTTTTGCGTTGAATAATTGTTTATCTTATAAATTATATCTTTAATTAAATTTATTTGGAAACATTTATACCTAATTTATTTACAGTGCTAACTGTAAAATCCATAGAAATAATTATTTTAAAATTGGAATAATCATATTCATAATCAAAACTCTGAATTTGAGAAAAATAATATCCTATTTTTAAATGTCTACAGTTAAGTTAGTTTGTTAGTTCGAATTTGTTTATTTGAATTACTGGAACTAATGCGTTTCTGTTTTTTAATATACGTAACTATATACAGCACTGTCTTCATTGGTTCTCATGAAATGACCGATAGAAGGCTTGAGCTACGAAGGAAAATGTTGGATGATCGCGTATTGATAAACTCATCATTTCAGTGGCAAGGGCAATTTGTTTTACTTTGAAGATAATGAAATAAATTCGTCTGATAATGTCTTAATGCAAGATAAGATTAAAAAAATTCACCAATAGAATGGAAAATAAAATAAATATTTTGTCTAATTTCTTAATATATCAATATTAAGGCAATGCGCAAAATTCACTTGTATGCAATATATAAGCTTTTGCTATTCAAATAAGAATTCTGTATGTTGTGACAAAGTAGTTAGAACGAAATGAAACAAGAATAAATTCGAATGACATTTTCCTTTTGGGAAAAATGCAATCTGCTAAATTAAAGAATCATGCAAGTAATTAGCTATCAATTAACGGACGAATTGTCTCCGAGGAATCTTGAATGTTTTTTCCTGCTAATTTTAGTCGTATGATTTCTGCGTAACATTTCGTCTTCTCTTTCCTTAATTAAGGCAACTTGCCTCCGGCGGGTATGGCGTAACTCTCGAAACACGTAGTTTGTTTTCGAGAAGACATAATGGAACAAGTAGAATCTGTATCGGGTTATTAAGAAACCATAATTCCACACTGACAGCCCCCATTTAAAGACTGCAATGAAAAATTTTGTTTTTTGTTTTTGTACCTCTTTTCATTTAGGCAAGGAAAAAAATGATATGTGGTTTTTGTTTCAAGATAGGACTAGTTCTTGTATTTTTAAATGTTGCGATTGTAATTGTTTTTTATGCAATTAAATTTGAAACTAATAATTAGTTAACCTACCTACCTTATTAGCTAACCTACAGCATTTAAAAGTATTACATTTTTATGAGTAATCAATTTGTTTAATAAAAAAGGAAGAAACATCAGCTGTAACTGTTAGACAAAATGTAGACAATTTTGCGCAGAATAATTGTTTTTATCTTATAAATTATGTAATTAATTAGATTTATTTCTAAAAATTTATTGTAGCTTTATTTATATCATCATCTGTAAAATCCATATAACTAATTATTTTAAAATTGAAATAATCATATTTATAATCAAAACACCGAGTTAGAAAAGGAATAATATCTTATTTTTAACTCTTTGCAATTAAGTTAGTTTGTTAATTGGTTCGAATTTGTTAATTATTCTGTATTACTGGAACTAATGCATTAATGTTTTTCTTAAGATACGTCATGTACACTATGTGGAAGAAAGTGACGGGACACGACACTATAACGACATAAACCCATATTTATTAAAATTAATAGGAGGTAGGGCCTCCTTTGGCTGCGATCACAGCTGCAACCCTTTTGGGCATGCTTTCCACTAAATTAGCCATAGTGGCAAGAGGAATTTCCTTCCAAATGTTTAACAGGAAGTTCCATAGTTCAGGCTTGCTTTTGGGGAGTGGGGTGCAGGCCCTCAACCGGCGGTCCAATTCGTCCCAGAGATGTTCAATTGGGTTAAGATCAGGGTTCTGCGCCGGACACTCCATGCGTTTAACGTTGTTGTTCACATACCAATCAAGAGTCCTCCTTGCAACATGGCATGTTGCGTTGTCGTCTTGATATCAGCAATCATCCATACCGTATGTTGCCCACAAGGTAGGAAGGACATGATTGTTGAGAATATCACAGTATCTATCGGTATTCATCGCACTATCAACCTTCACCAGTGGGCCAGCTCCATACCAGGAGAAACAGGCCCATACCATCAGTCCTCCTCCACCAAACTTTTACAGTTGGGATGACACACTCGGGCAAAAGGCGTTCTCCTGGTAAACGCCATACCCAAATACGTCCATCGGAACGGAAAAGGGTAAATCGTGACTCGTCACTCCAAAGGGCGCTTTTCCAGTCATCCAGAGTCCAAGTACGGTGGTCTTTGGCCCATCGAAGGCGCGCTTTCTTGTTGTTTTTCGTAATCAAAGGCTTATGGGCCTCGATACGAAGAGTCTTGGTCGAAACGGCCACACCTGGGGCTTGTCTAAACTCATTAGCGATGTTATCCGTGGATGTTTGACGGTTACTTCGAATCTCCCTGCCGAGCACCAGCCGGTCCCTGCTGGTGAGAACTGTAGGTCGTCCATTTCGGGGTTTGTTCTGACAGTGTCCCTCAGTCTTGTAGCGACACACAACACATGCTACAGTTGATTTTGAGCAGTTACGGAGACGGGATATCTCCTAATCGATACCTTGGCAAGATGCAAGCTAACCAACACACTTTTCTCGAACTCAGACAACTCTTCCCGTGGCGACATCTTGACAAAAAACAACTCTAGTCGACTCCAAAGAGTATTTATAGGATATGGCTGACACGTGATACCTATTATTGCGCATGTGTCAGCTGTATTGTCGACTTTTCTACTTTTGAGGGGTGCCCCGTTACTTTCTTCCAGATAGTGTATATATCGCACTGTCTTCATTGAGTCTTACGTAATAACCGATAGAAGGCTTCGTGAAATTGTGCTACGGAGGAAAAATGTTGGATGACCGCGTATCGATAGACTCATTATTTGAGTGGCAACGGTAGTTTGTTTCAGGTTGAGAATAATGAAACAAATCTGACTGATAAGGCTTTAATGTAGGATAAGATAAAAAGAAAATTCTACAACAGAATGTGAAATAAAATAAATATTTTGTTTAATTCCTTAATATATATACGACAATGCTCAAAATTCACTTATACATAATATGCTTTTGCAATTCAGATAAGAATTCTGAATTTTTGTGACAAAGTACTTACAACAAAAGGAAATAAGAACAAATGCCGAATGACATTTTCCTTTTGCGAAGAAATGCAATCTGCTAAATTAAAGAATCATGCAAGTAATTAGCTATCAATTAAAGGACGAATTGTCTCCGAGCAATCTCGATGTTTTTTTCTCGCTAATTTTAGCCGAATGATTTCTGCGTAACATTTCGTCTTCTGTTTCCTTAATTAAGACATGTTGCCTGCGGAGGTATGGCGTAACTCTCGAAACATATAGCGGTTGGTTTTGTGGAAGAAGACATAATGGAACAAATAGAACCTGTATCGGGTTATTAAGAAACCATAATTGCCTGGTACACTGACAGCCCCCATTTACAGACTGAGATGAAAAATTTTATTTTGGGTAGCAGTTGTCTTTTCTAGTCTTTTCATTTAGGTAAGGGAAAAATATGATTTGTGGTTTTGATTAAATTTAGTACATTTACTTGTGTTTTTAAATGTTGCAATTGTAGTTGTTTTTTTATGATGCAATTAAATTTGAAGCTAATAATTAGCTAATAATCAGTCGTTCCTATTTAAAAATAATAGAATTTTATGAGAATTCAATGAGAAATCATTTCATTATAAAAAAATAAGAAACAATAACTGAAACTTTTAGACAAAAATATAGACAATTTTGCGCTGAGTAATTGTTTATCTTATAAATTATGTATTTAATTAGATTTATTTGTAAAAATTTATAGTTGATTTATTTACAGCGTTGTCAATAAAATCCATAGAATTGATTATTTTAAAATTAATATAATCATATTCATAATCAATTTCCGAATTAATAAAGGAATAATATCTTATTTTTAACTGTCTACAGTTAAGTTAGTTTTGTTAGTTCGAATTGGTTAATTAGTTTGGATTACTTGAACTAATGCGTTTCTGTTTTCTTAAGATACGTCAACTATATACAGCACTGTCTTCATTGATTCTCGCGAAATGACTGATGGATGGCTTCGTGAAATTGAGCTACGGAGGAAAAATGTTGGATGAGCGCGTATTGATAAACTCCTTATTTGAGTGGTAACGGTAGTTTGTTTCAGATTGAGGGTAATGAAAAAAAATCTGTCTAATAAGGCCTTAATATAGGACAAAATAAAAAGAAAATTCTACAACAGAATGTAAAATAAAATAAATATTTTGTCTAATTCATTAATATATATATATAAAGCAATACGCAAAATTCATATATACGGAATATGCAATTTAAGCTTTTGCTATTAAGATAAGAATTCTCAATTTTGTGACAAAGTACTTACAACAAAACGAAATAAGAACAAATGCCGAATGACATTTTCCCTTTGCGATGCAATCTGCTAAATTAAAGAATCATGTAAGTAATTAGCTATCAATTAACGGACGAATTGTCTCCGAGCACTCTGGGTGTTTTTTCCTGCTAATTTTAGTGGAATGATTTCTGCATAACATTTCGTCTTCTCTTTCCTTAATTAAGGCATCTTGCCTGCGGAGGTATGGCGTAACTCTCGAAACACGTAGCAGTTAGTTTTGTGGAAGAAGACATAATGGAACAAATAGAACCTGTATCGGGTTATTAAGAAACCATAATTACCAGGTGCACTGACAGTCCCCATTAAAGACTGCGATGATTTTGTTTTGTGTTTGTACCTCTTTTCATTTAGATAAGGGAAAAAGCTTATTTGTGGTTTTGTTTCAAGATAGGACTGGTACTTGTATTTTAAATGTTGGAATTGTAATAATTTTTTTACGCAATTAAGTTTGAAACTAATAATCAGCTAATGTACAGACATTCTTATTTAAAAATAATACATTCTTATGAGTAATCATTTCATTTAAAAGAAAAGGAAGAAACAACATTTGAAACTTTTAGACAAATGTAGATAATTTTGCGCTGAGTAATTGTTTTATCATATAAATTATGTATTTAATTAGATTTATTTTTAAAAATTTATAGTAGTTTTATTTATATCGCTATCAGTTAAATCCATAGAACTATTTATTTTAAAATTGAAATAATGATATTCATAATCAAAACTCCGAATTAGAAAAGGAATGATACATATTTTTTACTGTCTACAGTTAAGTTAGTTTGAATTGGTAGTTAGTTCGAATTTGTTAATTGTTTTGAATTACTAAAACAAATGCGCTTCTATTTTATTAAGATACGTCAACTATATACCGCACTGTCTTCATTGATTCTTACGAAATGATCGATAGAAGGCTTCGTGAAATTGTGCTACGGAGAAAAAATGTTGGATGAGCGCGTATTGATAAACTCATTATTTGAGAGGCAAATGCAGTTTGTTTCAGATTGAAGATAATAAAACAAATCTGACTGATAAAGCCTTTATGTTGTACAAGATAAAAAGAAAATTTTACAGCCGAATGTAAAAATAAAATAAATATTTTGTCTAATTCCTTAATATACATAAGACAATGCGCAAAATTTATTTATATGAAATATGCAATAAAAGCTTTTGCTATTCAGATAAGAAATCTGAATTTTGTGAAAAAGTACTTACAACAAAAGAAAACAAGAACAAATAGCGAATGACATTTTCCTTTTGTGAAGAAATGCCATCTGCTAAATTAAAGAATCATGCAAGTAATTAGCTATCAATTAACTTACGAATTGTCTCCGAGCAATCTCGATTTTTTTCCCGTTAATTTTAGTCGAATGATTTCTGCGTAACATTTCGTCTTCTCTTTCCTTAATTAAGGCATCTTGCCTCCGGAGGTATGGCGTAGCTCTCGAAACATGTAGCAGTTAGTTATGTGGAAGAAGACACAATGGAACAAATAGAACCTGTATCAGGTTATTAAGAAACCATAATTACGTGGTACACTGACAGTCCCGTTTAAAGAATGCGATGAAAAATTTTGATTTGGGTTTGTGTACCTCTTTTCATTTAAGTAAGGGGAAAAAGAGGAATTGTGGTTTTGTTTCAAGATGAGACTGGTACTTATATTTTTAAATGTTGCAATTGTAATTGTTTTTTTTTTTTTTTTTAGGCAATCAAATTAGAAACTAATAAGTAGCTAATGTGCATATATTCTTATTTAAAAATAATAAATTTTTATGAGCAATCACTTCGTTTAATAGAAAAGGAAGAAACAAAGCTGAAACTTTTAGACAAAATGTAGACAATTTCGAGCTGAATAATTATTTTAGCTTTGAAATTTATGTATTTAATTAAATTTTGTTTTGGGTTTGTGTACTTCTTTTCATTTAGGTAAGCGAAAAATGTTTTGTAGCTTTGTTTTAAGGTAGGACTGTTACTTGTATTTTAAATGTTGCAATTGTATTTGTTTTTTTTTATGCAATTAAATTTGAAGATAATAATTTGCTAATGGGCAGAAAAAAAAAGAAATAAATAACAAAAAAAAAAAAGAAACTTTTAGATAAAATATAAACAATTTTGCACAAAATAACTGTTTAATCTTATAAATTATGTATTTATTTAGATTTATTTGTAAAAATGGATATTTGCTTTATTTACAGCGTCAACAGTAAAATAGAGTCAAATTATTTTAAAATTGAAGTAATCATATTGACAACAAAAACTTCGAATTAGAAAAGGAATAATATCCTATTTTTAACTTTCTACACTTAATTGGTTTGTTAGTTAGTTTGAATTTGTTAATTATTTCGAATTTCTGGAACTAATGCGTTTCTGTTTTCTTAAGATATGTTAAGTATATACTGCACTGTCTTTAATTTTCACGAAATGACCTATAGAAGGATTTATAAAATTGAGTTAAGGAGGAAAAATATTGGATGAGCTCGTATTAATAAACTCATTATTTGAATGGCAATGGTAGTTTTGAGGATAAGGAAACAAATCCTTCAGATAAGGTCTTATTAAAAAATATAAGAAAATGCGCAAAATTAACTTGTATATAATATGCAATATAAGCTTTTGCTATTTGGATAAGAATTCTGAATTTGTGACAAAGTACTTAGAACGAAACGAAATAAGAACAATTGCCAAATGACATTTTCCTTTTGCGAAGAAATGCAATCTGTTAAATTAAAGAATCATGCAAGTAATTAGCTATCAATTAACTTACGAATTGTCTCGAGCAATCTCGATGTTTTTTTTCCCGCTAATTTTAGTGGAATGATTTCTGCGTAACATTTCGTCTTCTCTTTCCTTAATGAAAGCATCTTGCCTCCGGAGGTATGGCGTAACTCTCGAAACATGTAGCAGTTAGTTTTGTGGAAGAAGACATAATGGAACAAATAGAACCTGTATCAGGTTATTAAGAAACCATAATTACCTGGTACACTGACAGCCCCCATTTAAAGACTGCGCTGAAAAATTTTTGTTTTGGGTTTGTACCTCTTTTCATTTAGGTGAGTTAAAAAATGATTTGTGGTTTTGTTTCAAGATAGGACTGGTACTTGTATTTTTAAATGCTGCAATTGTAATTGTTTATGTTTATGCAATTAAATTTGAAACTAATAATTAGCTAATGTACAGACAAAAATAAATAAATTAAAGAAACAACAAATGAAACTTTTTGATAATTTTTGCGCTGAAAAATTATTTCTCTTATAAATTATGTATTTAATTAGATTTATTTGAAAAAATATATAGTAACTTTATTTACAGGGCCCTCATTTAAATTCATAGAACTAATTATTTCAAAATTGAAATAATCATATTCATATTCAAAACTCCACATTCGAAAAGGAATAATATTCCATTTTTAACAGTCTACAGTTAAATGAGTTTGAATAGTTAGTTTGTTAGTTATTTCGAATTTGTTAATTAGTTTGAATTGCTGCAACTAATGAGTTTCCGTTTTCTTAAGATTCGTTATTTGGATTTTACTAGTATTGTATTGTACTTGTATTTATGCATTTTCTAACGTATGGAACTATAATAAATATGTTTCATACGTTTAAGCTTATCTATAATGATAATAAAAAAATCATGTTAATGGCCAATGTTTGCCATTCGAAATCATTTCAGCCGCATCTAACAACACAGACAAGAATAAACGCGAAAGTTACTACATCTGATTTGGCCCATTTTTATTATCAGGAATTTATTTTCAAGCCAATTGACGAACGTTTCATAGTTACTTATTTTATACTACATTATACTAAAATTGCCAAGCAAAACTAGTTTTGTAACCGTGCTTCCTGTTACACACTGACAAAAGTGCTCCTCTTTTTGCGTTCAGGAGAAACGGTCAGTCGGCTTCAAGACTCTCACCCGAGTACAGCGCAAGCTGCTCTCCTGCTGAGAAACGTTTAGTTTATAGTCTCTCATCCATAGAGGAAATAAATTTAGTGCATTAGTTGGCTTACAGACTCTCAACAGGAGAGGAGGTATATTTCGCACTAAGCGTTTTAAGGTTTTCGGCTTAGAAATGGAGGCCTTTCTACGAATATATAATTAGTCTTTAATTATGTTAAATATTGCATGTCTCTAATTGTATGTGCGTGTTAGTGCATGTGCAAATAAGGCTGCGAGTTTTCCAACTTGTGCTTCAAGCATCTCAACCCATTCACACCCAGTTACAATCTGGTTGGGCAACTTGCACACTACAATCCGGCCCCCATACATGACCATTACAGTTTAGGTTATATTCGTTTTTTTTTACCTAAATAATAATTATAATTATAAGGTTTATCTTTGATATTATGTTGGTATCTTACGATTGATAAACTCATTTAATGGAGTGCTATGTTGTTGTCTTATGATTTATGAACTACACTCATGTCCATAAATTAAGGATAATGAAGTTCAGGCAAAGAAAGAGACAGAAGCAAAACAAATTTGACTTATTTGTAAAGTCTATTTATTAAACAAAAAGGTAAAGAGCAAAAAAAGATGCTATATGTTTGACATAATTAATAAAAATTGCGATTTTCACTCCCTGGAGCAAATTTCAAAAAGAACCTATTTACAAAAAACAATATAACATGGTTAGTATGATGGTTAATATGGAGTATGTCTCCCGGACGATGCAATACAGGCCTTACAACGCCTAGGCATGCTGAGTATCAAATTATCAATCTGATCTTGGGGAATATTACACCACTCAACCAGCAATGCCCTTCGAAGTTCCGGTTGACAGGTGGGAGGGGGTTGACGGGCTGCAATTCGTCGGCCAAGCATATCCCACACATGCTCTATTGGATTCAAGTCCGGTGAGTATGCTGGGCAATCCATACGGGTGATATCCTCCAATTGAAGGCATTCGTCTACAATGTTTGCTCGGTGAGGACGGGCGTTGTCATCCATAAACAGAAATTCAGCACCCATGGCGCCCCGAAACAAACCGTACATGTTGTTCCAGAATGACATCCCGATAGATGTGGCCTGTCATCGTTACACTCTGAACATGCAGGTCAGTTCTGGAACCAAGAATAATTCCTCCCCCAAACGAGCCATCCTGCATCACCGTAACGGTGTCGTTCAATGGTGTTCTCTTGGTGGTAACGGGTACCTGGCGCTCTCCAAATGAAAGTCCGGCGAGAATCAGACTGCAAACTAAACCTGGACTCGTCGGAAAACATCACACCAGACCACTGTTGCAGTGCCCACAATGCATGCTCTCTACTCCAGGTTAATCGCAGGCGACAGTGAGTTGCGGTAAGTGGAACACATCTGACAGGCCTACGAACATATAGACCAATGTGCCCTAAGCCTCTGTACACGGTCTGTCTTGAAACTGTCGTACCGGTAGCTGAAGAGAGCCAGACTAGAGACGGGTCTGATGTTGTGCTCTGTCTGTTTCTTTTGGCAGTAACTGCTAAATACCGGTCCTCATTCGGCGTTGTAACTCGGGGGCGACCTGTGCTGTAACATCTACTCACATTACCATCATCTTGGAATCGTTGCCAAAGCCTGGAGATGACACTCTGGGCGATTCCAAGTTCCTCGGATACTTCCAGCTGGGTACGTCCACATTCCAGTCGTCCGATTATTCTACCACGTAAAAAATCATCCAAATGCTTCCTTTGTGCCATAATTATGCGGTTATTGCACTGAAAGGCTTTTAAAGCGCTTGTGAACAATTTTACTTCTTTGCCACCATTCCTTATATACCCCTCTCTTACACTCTCGTCATTGTGACGTACTATCCGCTCCATCTGGTGGTTTCCTGTAATTTGCATATTCTTCTTCAAGATGTGTGTGATAATACTATAGGTGAAATTTTTATTTTAGAGTTCAATTTCTGTGTGATTCTGAGTTATCCTTAATTTATGGACATGAGCGTAATTTTAATGGAGTGCTTTTTTTTTATTCAGATTTAAAGATGTTTCTGTTGTTTTGTGATTGAATCCATACAGATATTCATAACGTTCCAACGTCAACGCTTCAGAAGGCATCGAAATTTAATATTCTTTCTAAATTGACCATTATTTTTAAATCTCTCATGGTTCATATCTAAACGTTGTTTTACTAAAATTGTTATATAACTAATTAAAAACTATTTTTGAGTAATAACGATTTTTTAAATTAAATTATTTGTTTAATATATTTTTCCTTTTTAAACATGCACGAACGTTTCTTACATTATTTTTAGACCCATGGATTGTTATATTTTTATGAACACATCATAAGAATTATAAGTTAAAAATAATTAAGATAGAACTGCTTTGATCATTCTAGCGTGATTTGTAGTTACCACATGAAAAAAAAAAAACAACATTTTGTTTCTTTAAAATTTCTTCAGAATTTTCGATTTTTTAACATAAAAACTTTGTTTAAACTATTTCAAGAACAGGAAATTAAAGAAAGGTTATAGTAAATCATACTACTTTTAAAACCCAGGTGTTCAACTGTCTGCTGTATTGTAAAAATTTAAAAATCTTATTGCTGTTTTTTTTACACACTATTTGTTATTAAAATATCATAAATAATAAGATTTCATGGAAAGGCTGAAATGTTTAATTTTTGCTGAGATGTTACTCCGTTTTCATAGATTTAACATGCCCCGTTTTTTTAAAGGCCTTATCAGACTGGAAATGGAAAGCAAACCGCTGTTGCCACCGAAATATTGAATTTCGAGTTTTATTTCGTTTACTCAAATATTAAATGTCGAATCTCAACTTCTATCATCAATAGCTTAGTTGTATGAAGTACACTATGGCTCATTTTGGGGAACCAATGATACTGCGCGGTTTGTGCTTACATGATTTTTCACCCAATTAACCAAGTTCTTCGAAGGATATGCACATCGTTAAGTTAATATACGAGTGGCAAGATTGGTTTGTTCCATGCTGGAAATTAATAAAACAAGCCCGCGTGATATGCGTTTAAATGGAATCAAAACCCTAAGTTTAAAGTAGCTATTGTTCTCCTTAAAAGTCGATTAGCAATAATATGAATAAATGTTTATTAACTTAATGTGTATAACTTTATGAGCACATTATTTAGAATTTACTGCATTTTACCCTTAATTAAATATGCCTAATTAATAATTGAAATGATGCCAATTATGCAATTAAGTTTATATAACATATTAATGCAACGTGTTCATTTAAAAGTAGAATTTAAACAGATAACTTAATCCATAAAAGGCCTTATTGGCAGACACACTAATAAAAACAATTTGGTAGTAACTTGTTTACTGTGTTTCATGTAGAAATACACAATGAAAATATTTTAATAGCAATTGTGGCAATTAAGGTTCAAAATATTGAACCTCAAATTATGTAGTTAATAATGCCATCTAGAAATTTCTATATTCGACATTAATGAAGAATTTTGTGTAAAACATTTGTATTGTAATCTTCGGTTTAATGTTATTGCTGTTATGGACAAAGAAGCTTTAATTATACAATTATCTTTTACAATATAATTGTATATTGTACAAAGTAATAAAGTTGTATTCGTAATAAGTAATAGTAATGGTAAGTTGTATAAGTAATAGTAAGTTGTAATATACTATCTGTTGTCATAGTAAGTTGTATTCGTAATTGTATAGTACATCGTTAATTTTATATTGTACAATTATCTTTTATCTCTGATTTTAAAAGAGCAAGATGAGTTTAGTTAATCAATATTAAAAAATTTTTTTTTGTAATGTCAGCCTTTACATTAGAAAAAGTTATTGTTATTTTTAGAAAAAGAACTAACAATTTAAAATAACATTATTTTTTAAATAACAAACATTATTGAAGTTGAAATATTTGTTGGATACTTTAAAAAAAAAAGAGACACACAAAAAGCACAATGAAATAAAACAAACTCAAAACTCATAACAAAAAACATTTAATTCAGGAAACTTTATTGCTTACATCATTTCACAGTGAAAAATATATGATGGCAATGTCAGTTTATGTCTGGATTTCCACCGTCATAAATACTAACAGCAACGGCAGCATACACTCTCTGTTTGTCCTCTTATACACATATTTACAAGATGACTGGCACTATGTATACTAGGTCGGGGGATATGATGGACACAAAGTCTCCAGGAGGGAGAGTTCGATCGGAAGATTCGAAGGCGCGAGAAGATTTCTCTACTGATATTCGGCTAGACAGGTATATAAATACAATAAAAATCAAATGCAGGACACACATCTTTGGATATGATACGATGAAGCAACTTCTGTAGGGTGTAATTTGCTCTAAAGGATGTCTTGAGAATTGATCAGTCTTTCAATGAGCTGTTGTTCATCGAGAAATTACGTGGAGGAGACCAAAGAAGATTAAATAATAAATGCTTCAAGAAGATTTTTCGAAATTTTATGGCCAACTTAATAGAAATAGTGTATGGTGCATCATCAATTTATTTACCAATGACTTAAAATATGTTCATTTTAAAATATGAAAAGTGCATACTAAAGATGTGAAATCATTAGTTTTTTTAGTGATTGCAAAAGCATTGAAAAGTCTCGTATTTCTTTAGCCTCCTTCATATAAATTCTCTTTGACATTTACTGCATTATCTTTCTCAATTTTTGAAGATTATATGGTGGAGACCAAAGAAGATTAAATAAAAAAATAAGCATTTTTTTATTTAATCTTGGAGATTTTCAGCAAGACTTTTGAGGTTTTATGGCAAACTTAATAGAAATATTGTATGGTGCATCAATTTATTTACCAATGACAAGTTATTTACCAAATGGACATATTTATGACCACTTTAAAAGATGTGAAACCATTAATTACAGAAAGTATAGTTTTTTAGTGACTGCAAAAGCATTGAAAAGTCTAGTATGTCTTCGGCCTCCTTCATATAAGTTCTCTTTGACACGTACTGCATTATCTTTCTCAATTTGTTTAACTCTCTAATTGAATCTTTTATAACATCAAGAATTTGTAATGATATATAAAACACCATATGCAATATTTTGTTTAAACAAAATAATATCATCAATTTAGATATCAAAGAAATATTCCTATTCGATTGCAATTCAAAATTAAACCGAAGTAGCTTCAACGTATGTTACAAATAGCATAAACAAGTACATGAACATAAATAAAAACAATAAAATGAGGGGGATGTAAGGTAAGGTCAACATATTACAAGTAGAAATCTAGTTGATGATACCTCTAATTTCGATGCCAATCAGATTAAGATTGAAGAGATAGTGTGGTGTAGTTACCACACGTTACATTATATAGACGCGACAATAGAAACGTTGTCCGGTTGAAAATTATTTCCAAAAACAATTTGATTTCATGCTAAGTTGGATTACAGTTACTGCCACTGACAGTCAGACATACAAGAAATTAGAGATACCATCAATTAAAGTTTATTTAACATACAATTAATGCAAGTCCTACTATGTCATATTAAAGTTAAATACAATATTCAACAGCATGCAGACTTAATAAAGATGAAAAAACAGGAAGTTTGAGTAAAAAGCAAGCCTCTGCAACGCGAGGATTATTTTCTCAATAGTCACAATCACAGCCAAAAAATTGTGAGCAGAAGTCGTAAAATGATCAAGATATAAAAACGAAGCCTCTATGAAAACAAGAGCATAGATATAATAGCA
This sequence comes from Caerostris extrusa, assembly GCA_021605095.1. NCBI lineage: Eukaryota > Metazoa > Arthropoda > Arachnida > Araneae > Araneidae > Caerostris > Caerostris extrusa. The sequence continues at coordinate 162,720 of BPLR01008440.1, read as the reverse complement.
TAGACAATCTTTGGAAATAGGATTTCAATACTGAATTTTAGGTTAACATACGAGTGAAAAAACCTCGTATTTTAGTAGCATTTTCATTTTGTGTTTATAGTTCATTGAAGTATAAGGGCCACAATTTTTCTTAGGAATGGTAAAACACATACCAACGATCATTTAATACACTTCGTCGAATATGTATATGCATTTTTTTTTAATTATAAAAAATCTGTATATTTTAAATGATGAAAGTGAACAATGAAATAATAATAATAAAAAAATGACTCGTACGTAAAAGACCATGCAGAATTGGGTAGGTATTTTCTACAACAGGCAGCAGAAAAATGGTAATAAGCACCTTTCAATTTTTTAATTTTTTTTTTTTTTTTTTTTAAATTTTATACACGTATTTCTTATACAAGTTTTTATAAGTCTCTCATAATCTTAAAACAATTTCCCCGATATACACACACTCATCTTGGAACAAATGGTGGGAGGGGAAAAAACAACATAACACTAAAGTCAAAAAGTGGCACAAATTCACTGGAGTCTTAAAAACTCCAGTTTTCCAGTTGGTGGCATGAAGTACTTTGTTAGATAAAGGTACTGGAGCCTATTCTTCAAAGTTGTTGTAGTTGTGACTAATACGAATACCCAAAAGGAACTGGCATTTTGGTCCAAATGTTCACACCAGTTCTTCTGGATTTAAGGATTGGTAACCTCAAAGTGGCCCCATGTTAATTATTAGTTCCTCACAAATGATCAACAATCGTAAAAGAAATTTGCATAGTTAAATACATAACAGGTTTTTTAATTCTGCGGCATCCGAGTCTTTGTTTAATCAGTCTTTGAAGGGGAGGTTATTTGTACAGAACTTAGCAACTTCTTTTTTGATATACACAAGGCAGTTTTTCACTTGGCGGACAGCAAACAAGCTCTCGTTATGACACGAACGAAAAAAAGAAACACGGCATTTTTTTCCTTTTTAACTTGCCTGGGGACGAAACATTCTGGAAATAAGATATGCTTGCAGGCATCCAACATCTGCGTGATCGGGATCGTACCACACATTAGTTGATGAAGGTAATAGAAATCCGTCGACTTGTGGTTGAAGTTGGCTTGAATTGGAAGACCCGCTGGTACCAACCAATACAAAAAGTGATAGCCAGTACACAGGGAGAAGATGTTGTACAACAATGTCTTTTTTTTTTTAATCTTTTAATCCATTCTTCAAAATCAATATGTTGCAACAAGGAAACAAAAAGTTGCCAAGATCATCCCAGACGACAGAGCCTAGCGTCAGACATGCGTGGCCAATGTTCCCGGCTTCAGGTGTGTCTGCCCCTGCTGAGCCGTGATGTAACGGTTCTGTGCTGGGTTCTGACTCTGCTGCGAGCTGGGTTGCTGTCCAGCGGCCGCTGGGGACGTAGGGCTCGGGGTGTGGTGACCACCCCACGTTGACGTGACGAAGACCTGACCTCCCTGCGGCGGCGGCAGTGGTAGGTTTGACGCAGAGTTTCGCAGATAGGGGTTGGCGTATCCTGCCCGGTATCTGGGATCCACCGTGTGCGAGAGGTCGCTCAGTGATTGGGGTGGACTGCCGTAGAGGCCGCTGTCTCGGACGCCACCTGTGGGTGGGACGGCTGGAGGGGTGTAATCACGAGTGTAATCCACGTAGGGGATGTAGCCGTTGTTAACTTGGCTTTCCTGGTAAAAAGAAACACATGGAAATCACAATTAGAATAATGGAATTTGAGTTTTTTTAAAGGATAAATCAATTGTCATTCTAATAAATGTAACTGTTTGTTTAACTGACAGTACAATGTGCTTGTAAAATCACGAGGGTGTTTTAAAATTTAAAATTAATTAATGTTAGGATTTTTTTATAATGAAGAACTTTATAAATGATTTTAGAAAAATTCATGTATGTGTTTAATCACGGTGTAAAAATTTATGATAAATCACTCAATATATTTACTATTCAGAAAAAAATTGATTTAGCTTACTGGTTCTAACATCTGGATCAATGATATCTGTTCAACTTTAGATGCAAGTATCATAGAAATACAATTTTAAGAATTTTATTTTTGGTGTTACAAATTAAAACTATGGATAGACATTCGTTTAAATGAAGTTCCTTCTTTTTTTTTTTTTTTTTTTTTTTAATTCGGATAATACTATCTTATATTTTGTTTTTTCTAAGAAAGAACTATTACATAATTTCATGAACGTTAAAAATATTAAAAATTCAGGTTTAATGAAGATATTGTGAATTAAAAAAATATTAGTTACATTATTTAATCTGTCGTTTAATAAATATAAGCCAAAAATTATATTAAACTTGTAAATTAATTTTTAATTTGATCTTTAATTTTTGAGAGAAAGAAACGAAAAAATTAGAAAGAAATATTACATAATTTCATAAACATTAAAAATATTAAAAAATTCAGGTTTATTGAAGATATTGTGAATTAAAAATTATTTATGTTATTGAATCTTTTGTTTAATAAATGTAAGTCAAATTTATAAATTAATTTTTAATTTGATCTTTAATTTTACAAGGTAATAAATAACTTCATCACGATTTTACAGACACATTTTTTAAGCCTTCACTATCAGACAAACACATTTTACTGCGAGTAATAAATAATAATAAATAAACGTACTAACTTTATTTGTAATAATATATATATTAAAAGCTAAAAAGCTTTTTTAATAAAAATGAACTATAATTATCATTGCATGCAGAATTTTATATTTAAATATAAACCATCTAAATAAATAAGAAACGAAAACAAAAAAATTTCTACAAAATGTCTTATAATATTTTGAAAATTAATCCGCTTTAGTTTAGATATCATGACCTGAGTTTTATTCTTCTTAAAATGGAAGAATTTGATTTTGTTATTTGTTCCTCAATCTCAATAAAAAGAAGCAACAAAGTCAACTACAGTATATGTGAAATATCATAAGTAATCAAATAAACTTCAATACATTTTGTAAATGTAAAAATGACATTTATTTTACTTGATAAATTAAGGTATATTAATTTACCCACTGTTAAAATTTATTATCAATTTTATTATTAAAAATGGGAAAATATAAGTTTAAATTAAACTCTAACAGATTATTGGTTCTGATTTGTGCGTTTAAAATAGTACAATATATGTAAATGAGAAATGTAATATAATATGCAATAAAATAATTCAGGGCACCCACATTTTTTCAAGTGTGAATACATATTATGACTACTCTACACATGTGAATGAAAGTTCATGCAAAAGAGAAAGAGAGATAGAAAAGAAAAGATGTGCAAGAAAAGAAAACATGCAGCATGCTTTTAGATAAAACCACGTCCACATTTGAGTGAATGTGAGTTGACTAACCGAATGACGTATTCAATGGTCATTATCATTATCATTCTCCCGCGAATATTATTTTCTTAGCACAACGTATGTAACAACATTTTAAGACGAATGTTTCTTAAGAAGTTGCAAAAAAAGTTAGGCGTTTTGAAATGTATTAATTCATAAACTTTACCACAATATTTCCTTTTAACCTCCATTGAGAATTGAATTTAGACATGTATACTTTGTAGCTTTAAACCCGTGTCCAAATCAAGGTCTTCATTGAGATTCATAAACAATTCCCACTCATTTTTTTTTCCTCCATTAGGAAGGAATGCATTTAAAAAGAAGATGGCATAAGTTCAGTTAAATAAAGCAATTTTTTTTTCGAATAATTACTATTTCTTTAAGAATAATAATGTTGACTATTTCATTTGCAAATAGCCCAAAATGTGTAGTCTAAATCGACTCTAAACCTGATATTTCAGTCATCCACGCAAAAGCCCCATGCTCGGCCAAGAAAGTCTGTCTACTGGAAGATTTCGAGACAAGAAATGTTTTTCTTTTACGGGATAGAGTTGTCAGCCTTACGCCAAACGAGATACAATATTAGATAGAGACCTACGATTTAAGGTGGATTCCGAACCACTACAAACATCAACGGCACGGCCAGGACTTAAATAGTTACTATACTACAAATTACTTGGATAGATCCTTTATACGAGTTTTGTTTCCCGTCATGTGTTTATTTTCATCTTACATCCAATCAACCTTCACAGAAATGTGATGAGACATTTAAAACACTCAACTGTTATTAAGGCTTTAACATATAGTATAACAAAAGCTTTGATCATTTATTTGTTCCTCATCACAAACACCATCGATAAATAAAATGAATTAATTGGTGGTTCGGTTCAGTTTATAGAGTATTTTAAGTAAAATGAACTCGTTGTGTTATGGAATCTCCTTTCTAATCAATCACCACCGATGGGTGATAATATGATGATATATTAATCATTCTTGATCATTGTAAAAGTTTGCAAAGTGATCACAATTAATCCTTTACTTGGCAATTGTCATTTTTGATTATTTGACGTATATAATGACCATATTAGCTTTTTGCCATCTATCTTCTCCAAAAGGTTATTATGACGCAAGACATCTTCAATCTTCGATCATCAAATAATCTCCAATTCAATCTTCACTATTTGTAGATAAATGACGAATGAAATGATTAGCTTTCTCTATTATTCTTTCTGACCAATCCCTATCAAAAGGTGACAATGCCATACTAAGGATCCTTGATCAGTTTTAACATCATATCGTCGGTTTGTTCGTCTTCATCGTTCGTCCTACATTGTGTTCGCCATCGCTGGCGACTACATAATGAATGAAAGACGAACCATGGCCATCCAGACACTGTGTTATGTCTCGAATGTGGACGTGGCTTTGACAGAGAGAGACAGAGACCGACCCCAAACGCATTCGGTGAGGTCTGAGTCCGAGACGGCGACCCTCTGGAGTCGGCAGGCTTGTTGTTAAGAATATAGAAGGTTGCAGGGTTTGCGAAGAAGAAGGTTGCGGAGGAGAAGAGGCTCTCGGGAACTGAGTCTCGAGCTGATTGTGGTGGTGGTGGTAGTTGAAGTAGAAGTGAGGACGGTTGTTGGTTAGTCCGGAAGTCGGCTCGAAGGGCTGCCGAACCTCACTCATGCCTGTGTCAGGAAGAGAAATGAGACCTGTCACAAGGGAGGGATGAGGTTGGGTCCTTTCTGCTACCTGAAGGTGCCTTCTCTCCCCCTACAGGACTCCACAAGGGTGTTCCTTGGAATAATGAAAGCGATATTGAGGGGGGTTATGTGCCACCAGTGGGGAATGGTTTTGTTTGCGCAAAAGGCAGCAACAGTTTCAATATGTCAAATTATGCAAGCAATATTGAGCAAAATATTGGGAAGTGTTTAAAGGATTTTGGCTATGAAGTTCGTCGATTAAACAATAAATCAAATTATTCACGTTAATATACATAACTTGTTGAAGCTGTTGCGTAAAAGGCACCAACAGCTTAAATAAGCTAAATTATGCCAATAATTTTGAACAAAATATTGTGAAACGTTTGTCCAATTTTGACTAGAAGTTTGTCTATTAAACTAAATAAATCCAATTATTCTAGTTAATATTAGTAATCTATTTGATTTATTGAAGTTGTTGCGCAAAAGGCATCAACAGCTTCAACCAGCCAAATTATGCAAAGTAATTTTGAGCAAAATATTGCGAAGTGTTTGGAGAATTTTGGTCATGAAGTTTGTCTATTAAACTAAATAAATCCAATTATTCTCGCTAATATTAATATGGACCGATGCATGTCCGTGTATGTTTATTCTAACGAATTCTTAATTAATATATAACATTAGCATTATTTACAGGAATTATAAATAATAACAAATAAAGTTTAATAGTTGAAATGGATGATAAACAAGAATTTATAGGCAATATAATTATTTTTAAATGGTGGCATTAGTTTGACAATTGAATAATTTTTTTTCTTATTTTAAAAACTTATCACAAGAAATAATTATTTTTACAACGCGTTATTATAACGAAAAAAAAACTATTAAATAATTAAAGATATATTAAATGTCCTGTTAGAAATGAGCAAGAAATTCAAATAACTAAATTGCTAAACAATGTTAGTATAGACTTAGGTGGTTATAAAGATTTATCAAATATGATTTAAGTATCTATTTTTATTGTACTTTGAGGTCGACAAATTCAGAGAGAAGGCACCTTGATGATGTACACTGAAGCACAAGATGCAGTCGAAGAATGCAAATAGATAATTGTGAGAGGTAGATCATGATTCATTATCTAAAATTATCTAAATTAATACAGCAATTTATCTGAATTAGGCAACTGTTAGTAAAAAACAACACATTCTAGACCCCTGTTAAGCACAACTGAAAGGCAAAATAAACAGGTTTAAGTATAAGGTATATTCTTGGGCCTTATACTTTCAAAAATGTTAAAAGGTACTCCAAAGATTCAATATTCTATTAAAAAGAATTTTTTTTCCAATACATTAAATAATGCACATTTTTCTGGAAATAGTTATCTTTTTAGGCTGAAAAAAAGTTTTTTTTCAATAAAAATTTTCATTTTAATTACATGACCTGCGTCTCACAAATTTTTCAATAGTCTACAATAAAAATAATTAACTAAATTAACTAAGAAATAACCCGCTTTACTAATAATTTACGTTGATTTTTCATTAAAAATATGTATTCAACAATAATACTAATTAATCTAATGGTTCATGAAGATTACACATGACCCAAAGTGATGTGACATGTTTTTATTAAATATTTATAATTCTCGACATCTTTAAAATATCTTTTTTAATTGCTTCAATGTACATATACAATTAAAGTAATATTTGAAAAATAATTTTATAAAGGTGGGTAAAGGGGGAAGGAAAAATGATTGCATTCAATTTTTAATTCATGCAAATCAAGTTAATTCTCAAAATATCTTCCTTTGTTTTTAATGTAAATAAATTTAGTTTTTTAATTCTTTAAAAAATTAAATTTATACATGCTTTCTAAGTTTAATTATTTTTATTTAATAATTAGAACAAAATAACAAAATGTGATAATTTCAAATTTACGCTTAGTAGTTTTAATACAATCAAAGAATTTAATAATAAAGGATTAAAATTTAAAATATCTTTAAAATTGTGCACTAGATGGCGACACGATAAAATCTTTCGTGGCTTTAGAACTAGAAAAATGTTTTATTAAATTTTTAGATCGGTACAATACAAAAAACTTGAATATTTTTATTCTTTAATTAAATATAAATTTAAAACGTAATGAATCGTAATTAATCTTTAATAAATGTTATTGTAGCAATTACAATTTGTAGTGAATGCTAAAATAGTAGCCAATAAGAAAATCGTTTTTAAAGTGAAATGAAACAATTTGTAGTGAATATAAAAATAGTAGCCAATCAGAAAAAAATTGTATTTGAAGTGAAATAGAAAAAATGTGTAGTGAATATTAAAATAGTAGTCAATCAGAAAATTGTATTTGAAGTGAAATGAAAAAATGTGTAATGAATATTAAAATAGTAGTCAATCAGAAAATTGTATTTGAAGTGATATCCCAAACAGTAAAAATAGGGTTATGTTTTGGTAGTCTAAACTAGACATGCATAAGGAAATGTGCAATTAGTGTATCAAAGTGCAGAGGAAAAGAGGGGTAAAATATTTCAGGCATTTTAACATTTCAGAAACAAATCGGATATTTTTTCTTAAGACATATTTATAAAGTCATACATTGAAAATTCTTTTTGCAGGTTAAACAGAGTGGTTGATATTGTTTCAAACATTAAATTATAGTTTTGAAATTTAAATTACAAATTTTTTTCAGCGGATTTTAAGTTTATACATTGAAAATCTTTGTTGATAAATTAAATTCAAATATTCAGCTGAAATTAATATTGTGAAATCGTAAAAATTAAAACGTTTTATGTATTTATAATACAAATTTATTTACCCAGTAAAACTACTGTATATTAAAAAAAAATGATTTATTACCAAAAATGAATTATGTTTAAAAATACAATAAACGAAGAAAAGAAAATTTAAAACCAATGCATGAAGTACCTTTTTTTTAAGAAGTCATGTAAATTTTTAAAGAAATCATGAAATCATCAGTGCCTTTCGAATAGAGAATTGCACAATAATTAAAATTCAGAATCTTTAGGAAAAACGTTATTAATTTTGAAATTTATTAAAACAGTTTTTTTTCCTTCATGAGATGGTTAAATCAGTATGTTTCATTGAGAAAATTTACTGAAGTACTATAGTTTCGTTGAAAAATTTATTCGTTTTACAATGGCCTATCAAAATAAGATAGTACATTTTTAGAAATCTATCGAAATTAAAATCAATCAAAATGAAACAATTCCTTTTATCATCTTGTTATCCACCAAATGGTAATTCATCTAAGAAAATTTCCCAAATGAGATAATCCTTTTGAAAAACCTATCGAAAAGAAATAACCCATTTTGAAAATTTCTTTATTTTAAAAAAATTGTAACAAAAGTTGTTATCATCAAAGGTGAGAGAGCCAATGTTGATAACCCTTTGAAACTTTCTATTCTGAAAATATAAGATAAACCTCTCTAGAAATGTGTCAAAATTCCTGTGTTCCAAAATGATCTAACCTATTTTAGAAAATGTACCAAAATGAGGTAAACTCATTTTTGAAAATCTGTTAAAATGAGATAACCCATTCTGAAAAATTTGTTAAAAAGTGTGACAACCTTTTGGGAAATCTGTTAACATGATACAGCCTATTTCGGAAGTCTTCTATAACATAATATAATCCATTTTGAAAATATGACGACCTTTTGGAAAGTCTTCTATAACATGACATATAACCCATCCTGGATAATCTGTTAAAATGTGACAACCTTTTTTTGAAAAGTCTTCTACAACATGATATATAACCCATTTTGGAGAATCTGTTAAAATGTGCCAACCCTTTGAAAAGTTTTTTATAACATGATATAACCTATTTTGGAAATTTGTTAAAATGTGCCAACCTTTTGAAAGTCTTCTATGTTATATCATGTTAATAGATTTTTCAAAAGATTGTCATATTTTAACAAATTTCAAAATGAGTTATATCAAAATGTTTAAAGACTTTCCAAAAGGTTGTCATTTTTAGCAGATTTTCCTAAATGGGTTATATGTCATAATATAATCCATTTTGGAAAATCTGCTGAAATGGGTAAACCTTTTGGAAAGCCTTCTATAACATGGCATAATCCATTATGGAAACTTTGTTAAAATGTGACAATCTGTTGGAAAGTCTGTTAACATGATTATAACCCATTTTTGGAAAATCTGTTAAAATAAGATCACCAAATTGAGATAAGTAGCACGGAAATGATTTTTAAGTGTTACAAAAGTACAGAGTGCACGTGAGATAGATAGAGAATAGGAGCTCGAAGGAAGAGATAGGAGATAGAGAGATAGACAGAGAGAGAGAGATAAGACTGCAGAGTGGTGTATCTTACCGGCTTGGGCGGGAAGTTAGTCTCCGGGTAGTCGTTTGGGTTGTATTTGAAAATGTTGTTGTCCTGCGCTCTGTCGCTACTCTCCTCCCAGCTCCTGTCGTGCTCATTGTTGGAGAGGGACGAGGCGGTCCGGATCTCGGCCTTAAAGTCCGAGTCTCCGGACGAGGCCGAGTCCGACTGTTTCGTTTTTCTCACACCCGTAGTCCTCATCTGGAAAGAGCGCAAAATCAAAATCAAATCTTTCTTTCTCTCCCTTTCTTTTTTTACTCCACTTCCATTATCATTATCATTAGTAAAAACACAAAAAACAAAACTTAAAAATATAAATGGTAAAATTAAACCCATTATGAAACGGACATTGCGAAAAACGCAACATTGTAAAATCTGTTTTTGTAATCCATTAAATAAACTCTTTTTATTGGGTGGTTTAAAAAAAAGCATCTCTGGTTATGGGAAAAATATATTTTGTCTCCCATTTTTAAAATCATTATAAAAAGATTATACGTTCTCTTTTGACAATTTTGGAGATTTTCCCCCTTTTTTTTTCTGTGATTATCATAGATGCCAGTACCAGTCCAAAAATTATCAATATCTTCTCATTTTATCAAATTATAATTACATGTAATGTAACTTTACAAAATACAGATTAAAAAAATCATGCATTGAAAAAGAGATCGTTTTGGGTTGATGATGTGCTATCGCAACATTTTGTAATTCATATTATCATTACATTGCAGCATTTAGTAATTCCTGTTATCATTACAATGCAACATTTAGTAATTCCTGTTATCATTACATTGCAACATTTTGTAAATTATATTATCATTACATTGCAAATATTTTGTAATTCATGTTATCATTACATTGCAACAATTTGTAATTCATGTAATACATTTTTATAAGAACCTCTTTTTATTGCGTAGTCTAAAAAGAAGCATCTCTGATTACGAGACAAAAATATATTTTGTCTTCATTTTTAGATAATTTTGCAGATTTTTTCCCTTCACTTTTGTGTAATCCTCCTATAGATTCCAGTACCAGTCAAAAAAATTTAATTAAAATATGTTTTTATTCTACCAAATTGTAACTATATGCAATGTGCTTTTTACATAATACAGGTTTAAAAGAATCATGCATTGAAAAAAGTAGTAGTTTTTGATTGACGCTGCGTTTTTGCAACATTTCGTAATTCATGTTATTATTCATTGCAACATTTCGTAATTTATGTTATCATTTCATTGCAACATTTCGTAATTTATGATATTATTCATTGCAACATTTCGTAATTTATGTTATCATTTCATTGCAACATTTCATAATTTATGATATTATTCATTGCAACATTTCGTAATTTATATGTTATCATTTCATTGCAACATTTCGTAATTTATGTTATCATTTCATTGCAACATTTCGTAATTTATGTTATCATTTCATTGCAACATTTTGTAATTCATGTAAATTTTACTCAACGAATTTATAAATAAATGCCCGGATATTAAAATAAAATTGTTTTTAAAAAATAACGCAAAGAAATGTTTCGTAAATCAAATTGTTAAAGATGGGGGTGTGGCGTAATCTTTGCAAGCGTATTCTACGTGGGAGCGTAATCTTTGTGGAGTTATCAGGGAAAAGAGCAGTTGCATACTTTAATGTACTCTTTAATTACCCTTTTTATCTTAATGACTGGAAATGTACACTGAGAATTTAATTCAAAACATTGATTATATAGTTATGAAATGCAAAAATAGGAGTAATAAATAACTTTCGTCTAAATTTATCCAATTAAAATCTAAACATTAATTTAATATGAAACAGCAATTGTCAAAATACCAAGTCATAAAATTATTTATTTCGTGAATTTTTATGCAAATTTTTGAAATTAATCTGAAACAAATTAAAAATGTTTTATCATCCAAAGACTAAGAGTAAAAAGAATATTATATGAAACCCCAACGAAAAAATTAAATTTATTTTTATTTATGCAGCAAGCCTTAAGATTGATAAAAATTGTGGATTATTAATATGCATATTAAAAATATTTATATCCTCAAATTATACATTGTATTAAATTTCTTTTCATTCGAAAACCCTGGGGTTATTAAATTTTTCTTAAAGCTTAAGCAATTTATGTTTAATTTTCTACTAAACGCATTGAGTCAAAATAAAAATTATAGTATTGTAAATAGTTACAAAATTCATATTTAAATAACTTAATAGCAGTTTAAATAGCTTATTATTATAAAAGAAATATCAGTAAGAAAAATCAATTAGCCTGATTTAAATCTTCGATTATTTTTATTAGATAAAAACTGAATAAAAATGAATATAAATTCATCTTAATTTTTTTATGCTATTTCGATTATAATCATTCTCATAATTCTTTTTTCTTCATTCGAACGTTTGCAAAAATAAAAGCATATTTTTAAATTACTAAGAAAGATTTTAAATTAATTTGAAAATTTTTATCTTTTTCTTACGAGTATTATTGAAGAAAAATCTCTATGGAATATTAAAATTGATTACTCAAATTATTTATAATTTCAGCTGTGTACTTTTATAAAAATTTACGGTGGAAATATTTCAAGCTTAATTTTATAAATGATGAGCATGGCGTAAGACGCGAAAAATTTAAATAATGCATTTTCCGTTATTTTTTAAAGAATGGAGAAAAGGTAAAGATTCTTTTTGTATATCATTACAGTAAATCTAAAACTAAATTTAAATTTTATCTGTCATTACATTTAATTGAGATCGTAAAACTGGCAGATTTAATATGAGAAGTCAATGTAAAAGGCTACAATAACTATTAATAAAATAAAAACTACATCTAAATGAAAAACAAAAATTTCTTAAATTGGTCTAAAACCGCCTTAAATTTCTTCTTAGGTGGCAATAATTCTTCCTGAAATAATAAATCAATGTTTTACTATTCCTCATTCTGCATTCTTTTAAATGCTTAAAACTCTGAATTACAATTTCATTCTACATTCTTTTTTAAATGACTGAACATTGAATCAATCCTTCAATCTTCATTCTTAATTCTTCCTATTGACTGAATCAGTCTTCATTCTTCTTCCTTCTAAAACTTTCAAATGACTGAAACACTGGATTAATTTCCTTCTTCTTCATTCTACATTCTTTCAGATGATTGAAACATAAATCATTCATTAATTCTTTATTTTACCTTTTTTTCAAATGAATGTAACACTGAATCAGCCATTAATTATTTTTTATTTTTTACATTCCTTCAAATGAATGAAAACTGCATCAATCCATCCATCTTCTTCATTCTACATATTTCTATACTGATTGAAACACTGAATCAATCCTTGGATCATCTTCATTCTAAATTCTTCCTACAGACTGAAACACAGAATCTATCCTTCAATCTTGTTCATTCTAAATTCTTTCAAATGACTGAAACACTGAATCAATCAATCATTCTTTTTTTTATACTTTTATTCATCTATCTCTTATATATATAAAAAAAAAGTTCTAAATTCCTCAAGTTTTAAAACTTTTTCAAACGCGACATGCTCATTTCCCAAACGCCCCAATTCTTCATTCTTTTTTATTTTACATTCTTCCTAATGATTAAAGCACTGAATCAATCCTTCCGTCTTCTTCATTCTAAATTCTTTCAGATGTCTGAAACACTGAATATCTTTCAGTCTTCTACATTCTTCCTACTGATTGGAACACTGAATCAATACTTCAATCTTCTACATTTTAAATTCTTTCAAATGACTGAATTTTCTTCATTCTAAATTCTTGAATTCTTCTAAATTCTTCCCAGTTTGAATAATGACAGTCCGATTTAGATGAACCTGGATACTTAAATTTTAAGTATTTCTGTTACTGTTCTACACATGAACGTGGAGTCTTTTAACAAACTTAGATGAAAATAAATATAAATTGGACACAATCTCTTATAAAAAAAAATTCTAAATTCCACAATCTTTAAAACCTTTCCAAACGCTACATGCTCATTTCCCAAACTCCCCAATCCTTCACTCTTCTGTCGCAAGAGCGAAAACTCCACAAACCGAATAATTGTGATACCAAACGGCGAGCGAGCGAAATAACTTGAGAGAGAGAGGAAGATTGAAGTAAACAGAATGTGTCCTGATCGATTCATTTCATTAAGTGTTAACTAATAATTCCGACCGGAAACCGAACTGGCTGATTACTCAGGGGTGCTCCCGAAATTAGACAAAGACCTCGACTGGGTCTCCCCGGGACCGGAATTCAATTCTGGATTCGCGCTGATTAGCGATGGTTATTGATTTTATAACGGAAGCGAAACGTGTTCAAGTAAGCGAAAGAGTCCGTATTTCTCTGTGATTAAGAGAAGATTCTGGAGTCGCAAGTATCCGTTTTAACTAACGAGGTGCCATTGCAGTTGACACGTGCGTGCTACCACCGAAAATCGGTCGTGTCACGTCGGCGGCTGGATTCAGGAAGTCAGTATAATTCAATATAAATAGGTTTGAATTAATTAAAAGATTCTTCCCTCTCTCTTCGAGAGTTGCCAACAACTCTTCCCAGTAAGAATCGATGCAGAAATGGATGGGGGTTTGAGCAGTGCAAAACTCTGTTAAAAGTAACAGCGTTCTCCAAGATATTAACGGCTTTTGAAGTTTCTGTTATATAAAGATTGGAAGACGAGTGTTGATGTCATGTGGGGTTTGGGTCTAGATTATGTGTGTCTTGCAGATGGCACGGTTGCGGATAAAGTAAAAAGGATGAATCGTAATCTTAAGTGAAGAAAGATAGGTTCGAATTGTTGTTTTGAATACTTTAACTTTATGTTGATGGTAATTAAGTGAACAAAAATCGATGAACGAAACAAAATCGTGATATAATTCATGCATGGATGAAAATTTTTAGAGCCAATCAATTTCTACACATTTTCCACAAATGTAAAGTGTCTTACACAATTTTTATTATGATAACATGAATGATTTCTGAATTCAGTGACTATCTTTACACAGCACAACCATAAAGAATATATATTTTTTTTTTTCTAAAGACGCTATTTCCCATCTACAGGAGTGCCAACTTGTCCGATCGTGGTAACATGGGCAGCTATCGTGCAGGAAACTCAGTTTAAACCCACTAGCGGCGTCTTTTGTATTCACTGCTTTTTGAAACGGGGTGATCCGATAGAGATTGTAACAACGGGTGTAAAGTGCCTCGCATCAATAGGAGAATATGCTTATGAATATGCTTTAGGGGAGTTTCTCCCATATGAGCAGATGGGGCAGTTACCTCATATCGTCCTGGAAACGTTAACCCTAAAATTTGGATTTTTTGTGGCGGCAGACTCAAGTGTATGGAACACAAGGCTCAAACAACGTTCGATATGTAGGTATGTGTGTGTCCCGTCGACAGTTGGGGCTGGATTCAGAAATCAGTATAATTCAATATAAATAGGTTTGAATTAATTAAAAGATTCTTCCCCTCTCTGTCTTTGAGAGTTGCCAACAACTCTTCCCAGTAAGAATCGATGCAGAAATGGATGGGGTTTGAGCAGTTGGAACTCTGTTAAAAGTAATAGCGTTCCAAGATGTTAACGGGTTTTGAAGTTAAAGACTGGAAGACGAGTGTTGATGTCATGTGGGATTTGCGTCTAAATTATGTGCGTCTTGCAGATCGTTCGGTTGTTGATAAAGTAAAAAAGGTTGAGTCGTAATCTAAAGGGAAGAACGATGGATTTAAATTGTTGTTTGAGTATGTTGACAGTAATTACTTCAACGCAAAAACAAAATCATGGTATAAATCTTTGATACAACAACATGGATGAAAAGATGAGTCAGTGAGAGTTTGCCTAGCACAATTTTTATTAAGCAACATGTCGAATTCCCAATATTATAATATTTACAGGTTTGTTTTTCCGGTCATTTTTTGCACCCTTTGTAGACCGGGACCTAAGAACGTGAATTCCGAATTTCATGCTACCAGTAATAAATAATTAGGCAATAAATAAATGAAAAAAAATGTTAAAAAGTTTAACAATTGTCATAGAATTAGTAGCTTATAAGAAGAATAAAAAACCGGTATCAGATTTCTAGGTGTCTGGTACCAAGATCAATTTGTATATATTTTAATCAAAAAAAAATTTTTTAACAATTGAAAATAATTATAAGAAGAATATTATTAAAGATTTTTTTTTTTTTTTATTAGACGACTCTAGTTAATTTTGATAATTAATAAATTTCGATCAAAAAATCAAAATTAATCTCATTAAATTACTTAATTTTTTATTTACAATTATTACACTAATATAATGACTTTAATTAATAATTAAATACATATTTTATAGTATTTAAATAAAAGAAAAATATGCATTATGTAGAAATTAATAATAATATTTAACGAATACAAGTGCAAAGTTATATTATACGATAAAATGATATATAAAAGGAATTATAAATTATGAAATACAACTCAAAATCCATATTTCGAACTTTAATTTATAATAACAATATCAAAAGTTTTTTTAAAAAAAATAATTACTTTTCTTTTCATACTTTCTGGCTTGCTTTATTCACTGAAAACATTAATTACGTTTTTTTTTTTTTTTTTTTTTTTTTTGCTAAAAACTACCATAAACGTTTTTAATTTTTTTTTTCTTTTCTTGAGAAGAATACAAAATTAAAATGGAAATCCCATTGAAACTAAAATTAAAACATCTTGGATTATTATTACCAGACTTGATAGATAGCGAGTGTTATACTGGCAGTCAGAATAAATGAAATACGTATGTTTTTACAAAATTGAATACAGGAGATTTGAAAGAAAAAGAAAAATGAAGAAAAAATTGGCGAGGGGGAATCGGTTTTATTATTACAGTTGTTTGCATTTGTTCCGCTAAAGAAAAATGAGATTGAAAATTTTTTGATTTTTTTTTTTTTGTCTTTTATTTTATTTATTTATTTATTTATTTTTGTCTTTGGTTTTCATTTATTATATGCAACAGTTTGAATCGAATTAAGAATTAGTTTTTAATGTTAAATATATACTAGAATTCAAACTAAACCAAATATATTGATTCCAGATTATATTCCAGATATTGATTCCAAAATTATTTTAATATTAACCATTTTTTAAAATAAAATATATTAATTTAAAATGAGTGAGTTAAAGTACTTTTGCAAAATCATGATGGCAGTTTTCACGATAACTGATATAAAAGAAAAATTCTTTAAATAAACTAGATTGTTTAAGCAAGTATGCATAAAAATATCTAGCATAGATTATCATTAATAACGATTATCAGATTTGAAAAGTAATGCTGTACGAAAATCAAAAATATTTCTATTTGTAACCATGCTTCCTCCTAGACATTAGATGCGACCCAGTGGCCAAGTGGTTAGCGCTCAGGCCTTTGGTACCACAGGCTTCAGGTTCGAATTCTGGCGGTAGCATGGATGTTCGTTAGTGGTTCGGAATCCACTTTAAACTTTAGGTCCCGGTCTGCTTAGTCCTCGTGGCACAAGACGACCGTACAGCCCTGTGGCGTTCAGGATAAATTTCCAGTTGGCCTACAGACTCAGCCGTAAGTATCGCGCACCCTGCGCGGAGCAGAATATCGAGTTTTCCATGATTACTTATTTCAATACATTATATTAAAAACAGCCGAGCAAAACTAGTTTTGTAAATCGTTGTTCCCCTCTGACCAGACTCTGACCAGAGGGGAAGTAAAAAGCGCAATTTGCGCTCCCGCTCAGAAACGTTTAATTTATAGCCTCTCAACCTGAAAGGAAATATATTTAGAGCATTAATAATGACCCATAGACTCTCACCCAGATATTAAGCATATTTCGCGCACCCCTGCGCGTATTCGAGTTTCGGGTTTTTCGGTTTAGAAGTGAAGTTCTTCTACGAATCTACAATTATATGTTTTTAAATGTGTTAAATATCGTATGTTTCTAACTGTATGTGTGTAGTGTTTGTGAGTTCTCAAACCTGTGCCTGAAGTATCACAACCCACCCCACACAGTTACATTCTGGTTGTCCAACCTGCACATTACATATTTAAAAAAAAAAAAATTTTGGAAAAAAAAGTATATTCTAGAAAAAAATCTGGTAAGAAAATATACATTAGATTTCACCTAAAAATTATTGGGTAGTAAAAGCTTTGTGTAATTTAACAATTACTTATTTTAAATTATTTATTTAAGTAATGAACAAGTAAAGGGATTGATAAAAATTGATAAAAAAAAAGATAGTTTAAATTAAAATATGCGTTATTTTTTAAAAATTCTTTAGTCACAAAATTGTTTAAGCAAGGCTTTATAGTGTAAAACAAATTAAAAACCTTATTAAAATACTCAATATTTTCAGTTAATTTAATTTTTATCGCAATATAATGAATATACTATTTGTCTTAGCAGAAATTGACCCATACTTTATTTAGAAAAATTGCCCAGTATTTTTAATAAAAAGCATTTAACAGACTTCAAAACTACTTTCTCGCTTTTTCACAATTAAATAAACCTCCGATCAAATTCAATGGTAGACATTACACCACAGAATAAGAGGTTTTTACTGATCAAAATCTACACGTGACCACCAGTGAAGTACGGAAAAGAGTCTGTCAAATCGAGCAAACGTTAGAAGAAAAAAATTTCAAGACATTTTGAAAGACTTTATTTGTTATTTATTCAAATGAATTTATGAATTTATGTGTTCGAAGGGTCTCATTTACATGAATCAGTGGATATTTGGGAAGTGGGAGTAGTAAAAAGGAACGAGTGTTCTTTGAGCGTAATTGGTTGCGTGTTCATTTGGAGGGAAAGAGGGATTCGGTTGGTATTAAAAGTGAAATTTATTGAGGGAAAGTGCGAGGGGAATTCGGGGAGTGGGTAAAAATTACAGAAATTAGTTTTCGTATTAAAATTTAAATATCCTGATTAATACTCAAGAAAGCGTAATTTTATAAAGATAATTGTATATATATATATATCACTAGCGCTCGGTGCCACAGGTTTCGGGCTCGAGTCCCTGCGGTGCCATGGATGTTCGTAGTGGTTCAGAATCCACTTTAAACCGTACGTCCCGGTCTAATATGACTGTAGATAGTTGGGCGTAGGTTGACAACCCTACCCAGTAAAAAAGAAAACATCTACTGTCTAGAAATCTGCCAGTAGGCAGATGGCCTTGACCCACCATGGCGCTGTTGGGCCACTGATGATGATGAATAATATTATCATATATCTTAACTATTCTTGATTGTTTACATTTTTTTTAGCAGTTTAACATGCTAATTACTAATAATGCCTACTGATAGATTTCGAGATGTTTTCTTTTTACGGGGTAGGGTAGTCAGCCCTACGCCCAACAGCCATATTAGACCAGGACCTACTATTTAAAGCTGATTCCGATTACTCAAACATCTTTAGCACCGCCGAGGCTCGAACCCTAAACCTGTGGCCCCGAGCGCCAGTACACTAACCACTCGACAATCAGGCGCCATACATATACATGAGTGTTAAAAATGTCTATTGGGTTAATGTATAAAATAAATGTATTCAATGTTATGTATTATGTATTCGCTTCAATGTATTGTAATACCGACATTAGATATGTCGTTATCACAATTTAACTGAGTCAGTATAATTTAAATTAATTAAAATTAATTACTAAAATTTCATTTACTCCTAATTGAGATAATAGCAATATATGAAAAATAAATAATATCAAAAAGGTTTTAAAAACCGGGATTAAAGAAATAAATAGCAATAAATAATTTTAATTTTAACATTAATAATTCTATAATTTTAGATTAAATAGAGTAGATTTAATAAATTATAGATTTAGAAATAATTTTATAATTCCTAGCGTATTAAAAGTAATCAAAATCTTTAATCAATTAATCAGGATGACAACGATCGATGAAATTCGATGAAATCAAAAATAATATATATTTAGAAACACAGTGTATAAAACTATGCAATGCTGACAGTTAATTTTTACAAGTAATCTATCTCACCCCCAAAAATCAGATCAGTAGAGCTAAAATAAAAACCAAAAAGAAACCACTACATTCCGTTCTACGCTAAGGCATACAATACTACACAGAAAGCCAGCTTTTATAATCACACATTCACAACAGCACGGAATATTTCATTTTAATTGCTCCTACCTCGAATAATCCACGTAATTACATCATTAACTAAAGCTTTAAAGGTGGATGTTACAACAACTCACATTAATCGGTTAGTATAGAGCGTGTAATAGAACCTAACTGGGGAAAAAATGGCCACCAGAGATTCTGGATTTCCCCACTTACATAATGTTATTGATACGCTTAGGATGCCATTCATCTGGCACTGTCCCTTAGGTGGCCATCCCGAAAAGCATAGGGAAGAACTGTCAATTATACCCTACTTTACAACCCCTACTTAATTCAGCACTCGAAGACCGCCAGTCATTACTGTCCCACCCTTCTTGTGAGAGAGGGCGAAAAATCCTTTTTATCATGGACTTTTCCCCATATGACGTCGAAGAAAATCCTAGACAAATATCCCTATGTTTTATTTGGGGAAAAAAGATTTTTTTTTTTTTTTATATAAAGAGTTATGGATAATTGCCAAAAGTATTGTAGTATGGAATTTTGTGATAATCAATCAAAGTATATTCAATCATATTTAATGAAATATACATAAACTTAAATTTTAAAACTATTTTTTATTTTGAGATAAAAAAAACAACAAACTACCCAAATCTTGTGATCTTTCTTTGTTAAATTTCCTCATTCATAGGTATAACATTAATAACATTATTATTATTAATAATATACATGTATTTATTAGACTGAGAGAGAAAATATGTTATATATGTTAGAAAAATTAAAATTTAAGTGTTTCGATATTTTATGAATTAATAAAAAAGGAAATTGAAATCATTATTAATTAATCTTTCTAAAGATAAATTAATTATTGATTATAAATTCCAACTTTTTCTTTTGGGGGTGTAAGTACTTTTAAATGTAAATTGTGTATTTTTTAAACTAAAATTTTATTAGTTTATTTTTTCCGTAAATTAGTTTGAAAGTTATAATAATTTTTAATTCATAAGGATTCTATTTAATTTCAAATTTAGCGAAGTTTAAACTCCTTTAAACTTTAAGATGTATTAATAAGCCCAGTATTAAGTATAACTTTTTCTGTACTTCACTTTTTTAATCAAGTACAATAAGGTTATACTTATACTTTTTAGTCAAGTACACAGGCTTTTTAAGAATATAATGACAAAAAAAAACATTTTTAATTTATAACCTTATTTATTACCATTTTTAATTTATTACCCTTGTTATTTTGACCCTTATGTAGATATTCACCATATGCTTATTATTTAAAATATATATATAACAATTAAGCTAAATTAAATTATATTTTTAAGTTAACACTCTTTTTAATTGTTAGTGTTCTATGTCATAAAAAATAATTATAAATTTATTATTCAAATCTTTAAAAATAAATAAATAAATTTAGAATTATGAATGAAAATTTACAAAAATAGATCTAGTTTGAATCAAATCAAATAAAAATGTTTTAATTATTTTTAAATTAAAAATGTTTAATTATTTTTAAATTAAAATGTTTAATTATTTTTAAATTAAAAATGTTTAATTATTTTTAAATTAAAAATGTTCGTCAGAAAAAGAAAGACAATAATTAATTTATCATTCAAAACTTTATACTCAAAATCTTTAAAAATAAATAAATAAATTTAGAATTAGATGATTGAAAAATGTACAAAAAAGATCTAGTTTGAATCAAATCAAATAAAATGTATATCAATGATAATGTCAATAATGTTATGCTTTACATACCTAAAAGCATAACACATTTCTCACAGGCATAACATACATACTTAAAATGAGGTATGCTAGGAATTGATACATCCCTGCTATCAACGGCATTATTCCCCAGATAAGAACAGTTTCAAAAACCTTTCAAAATGAATAAATATCCCCCATCTTGCCGCCTTTTAAGAGCCACATTACACCTCCCATGTTTACGAGCACGGGGTACTGAAAGCAGTTTGTCAAAACACCTTTTACATTTTTATGTTATGAATTCGAATTCTTCTTAACAACGCCTGGAGGCTAAAAACTGAAATATCAAAAATGATTTTTCCTCCGAAAAATCCCCACGGAAGACCAGAAATTCCCCATGCATTAGGGGAAAAGGTGGGGGTGAAGGGAGAGAACCTAGCGATGTCAGGAAATATTTATAGGGCAAAGCACCGGCAGGTTATTATGTTACGATAGATTAAGACAGGCCCCTAGCTTGCTGGGGACTTCAGATATATATATGGGTATGCTTTCAAATTTAGACGATGTATAGCTTTAGGAACAAGGTTAGAATAATAACAACAGAAAGAAAAAAAAATAATATTTTTGCGGTGAAAATAGCAGGTGATAAAAATGGAATCACTGCTGCTCCAAAATTTTTCTCAACTTTTGCAGAAGGATGGGAGAGGAAAAAAGAAAAAGAAAATTCTTTGTTAACGAGTTCAAAAGTTTTATAAAACCGTAGCCGCACCGAACAGTTGTTCTTTATTTTTAACTGTCAGATAGTATGGATAGTATGGATGAATATAGGAAAAAACTAATTCTGTGGTGTGTTTCGCTGGCACTATTATTTGCATATGTGATAAGAAGGGATTTATGATAGTTGTAAATTAACGCCCCCCCCCCTTCCTCCACAAAAAAGAATATAATCAAATTGCGAACATTTTAAATCAAAGGATGTTATTCATAAAATATTTAGATTGTTTTGTTCTAAAAGAATAAGTTAATAATTAATATGTGAATAAAGTAACAATAATAAAAAAATTAACTAAATTATTTAAAATATTAATATTTAAATGTATTGATGGTTAATTTAAATATATTTAATATTTTCGAAAAAAATTCTATGGCTAAAAAAAAATAGAACGATTTTTAATAAACATAGGTGGTTTATTTAAAATCGTGGGTGGTAAAACATATTATTAATATTTAATTGTATTGATGGTTAATTTAAATATCTTTCAATATTTTCGAAATATTCTGTAATTAAAAATAATAGAACGATTTTTTAATAAACATAGGTGGTTTGCAATAAGTAAATTAATTTATCAAAAATAATTCTCAATTACTAGTTAGTTTATTTTTTTATGATTAATGAAATAATTTACAAATTATTATATTTTTAATAACTAAAATTATCATTTATGAAAATGTTAATTAAATAAAAAAAAAAGCCTTTTTTACTTAATTAAAATATATTCTTTTTCATTCAAAGAACTGTTTTAAAAACGATAATATAAAGCAACAAACGATAATAAATAACATTCTAAATAATTGTTCTAATAGCATACGGTTAAAGATAAATGTTTGCAATTATGAATTTTTATATTTCCGTTTTTTAATTTGAAATAAAACTTTTTTTCTTTTACGAATTGCTTATTAATATTTATGCACATACTTTATCATTTTCTTTCTTTAGTTTTATTTACTTTTGATTTATTTTTTGAAGAAAAATAGAGATGTTATAAAAAAAAAAAAAAACTACCTAGTATTATTTTTTCAATTTAATGAAATAATTTACAAATTACTTTTTTTTTCAATAACTAAAATTATCATTTATAAAAACGTTTCTATATTATATAAATAAAAAAAATTTTTTCACTAATTCAGATATATTCTTTTAATTAAAAAATGTTTTAAAACAATAATATAAAAACGACAAACGATAGTAAATAACATTCTAATTAATTGTTCTAATAGCATACGCTTAAAGATAAATATTTGCAATTATGAATTTTTATATTTCTGTTTTTTTAATTTGTAATAAAACTTTTTTAACAAATTACTTAATGATATATGTGCACATACTTTATCATTTATTCCTTTAGTTTTATTTACTTTTGATTTATTTTTTGAGAAAAAAAATAGATATAATTTGATGGAAAAATAATTAGTAAAGATTAATAGCAATATTAATGAAATAATTTAAATTATATTTAATTTTCTAATGATAAAATCGTAGTATTTTCATGACAGAAAAAAAATTATTATATTATTTATTTCCGTCTAATATAAATGATCGTTTGAAGTATATTCTTAAGTAAATATAGTTAGAATAAAATTGCATACAAGATAATTCAATATAAAGAAATAAAATTCAGAAAATATTCATCATAAGTTAATGAAATTTTTTTTCATTTTATTGTCTTTATTGCAATTGCATATAATTTTTTTTTCAACTTTATAAAACGAGATTAGAATAAATATATAGTGAAGACATGTCACATCACTGTATGTATTTTGAGATATTCCATTTTGCATAAAACATCAAAACTAAATCACGCTAAAAATATTTTTTTTTTTCAAGAATTCATTGAATTTATAATGTCTGAATGTCTTATTTATTAAACCTTTTGAATTCTTAAACCATTTCTAGAAAAATATTTTAAAATTTACAATAATAATAAAAATACTTATAGTCAGCAAGAGATTTAATATTTTTTACTAACAAAAAAGCTATCTAGTCTTAAAAAAAAAAAAATTGAATTTTATTAAAAAAAGAATTAAAAGAAACTGTAAAGGCATCTTACCTTTTATGACAGATTTCCGCCTCAAACAAAGTATTATAACTATTGTCACGGACACTATGAAAACGATGCCACCAATGACACCAGCTAATATTATTAGCATTGGAAGGCTTTCTGTAAAAAAAGAAAGGTAAATTAATAATCATTATCAATGTTAGGATTATGTATAATAAGAAATAAAAAAAATAATAAAACAGGACTGATGAGTTATATAAGTTGAAATAATGGCGAAATCGCAAAAATAGGGGTCATTGGGATTTGGCGATTTTTTTATGGCGCTAACTGATCAATAAGTCGCTAAATGTGATAACCCAGATTTTTTTGTACTGTTTGCAATTCACTTCACTTACAATCGCCTAGGGGCCTGATGGCCGAATGGCTCTCTGGCGTTCGGTACCACAGGTATCGGGTTCAAATCCCGGCTTTACCATGGTTATTTGTAGTGGTTCGGAATCCACTTTAAGCCGTAGGTCCCGGTCCTAATAGGATCGTAGAGCGCTGCGGGGGCATTGTTACTCCGTGGCTTATCTTCTAAGTTACACGCGCCCGCTGGGTAATGCAAAGTGAGTAACATCGGTGCAGCCCTTATGGCGAAAGATCACGGTCTATTTGCCAGCTGCATTAGAAGAAAAAAAAAAAAAAATCGCGATTCTTTTTTGGCTCACTTTTGGCGAAAACAATTTTTGACGCCAAATCCCAATGGCCCTATTCTGCGATTTTGCTGAAATAATTTCCTTTAATTAAAATAAAAAATTGATTCAATTTATATTTAATTAGTTTATAACTAATTTTGTGATTTACTGAAAAATTATAAATAATAATTATAATTTCGATAAAAAAAAAAATTTTTTTTTTTTTTTGTAAATTTGCTTGTAAATTTTTTTTTTTTTGTTATTCAAATTAGAAATGAAAGTGTTAAAAAATTTATTGTAACTACTTTTCTGAGCGATAATAGTTATAATTATTTTACAACTATAACTATCGATAAAATATAATAATTATGGTAATAATTATATAATAATTATGACTATCGATTAAATTTTCGGAAAAATTTAATAGTAACACTAAATAAAATACAATAACAAATGATGGCAAAAGTAAAATTTTAACTAATTATCCGAAAATTAAAAAATAAAAATATTATTAAATATCGAATATCCAAGTAATTTTGGCAAAGAGGTAATTTTGAAAAGGAAATTAATAAAATAAAAAACTAAAATAAAGTATTTACTTTATCCAAAACCATTTTATACTACGCTAATTTCCAACAAAAACGCACTACATCTGCGTACAACTTCTGTTTACAAAAAAAAAAAATCACGACACACTCAAAAGAATCACCTGCACATTGTTTGTTCTTTTTTTTTTTTCCCGCGCGAAAAAAAAAAGAATTCAGCGAATTCCATTCTTCTTTTCGTTCTATAACTTTCATTTTAAAAGCCTTATACATATTATATATATATCCTTCATTTAAAAACTTGAGGGTACTGTATGTGTGTGCTCACAATATTTGATATTCATAATTACTTATTCACGCGATATTGGCCTTCTGCGTTGAGGATCAAAATGGCGGAAAATGAAAATGGCCGTCCATGCGTGAGACCAATAGGTGTGTTGGAGGCTGAAAAATCAGATTTTTGCGGTCGAGTGCTAGGGGGGAGAGAACCAGGAAAGGGGAGGGGGTTGAGAGAGATGGGTTTTATTAATTAAACCCTGGAAACGTGGGTGGGTGAGAGATCTTTTGGAATCGATTAAATTATCGATATTCACTTTGAGCCGAGGTGGAAAATTTTCATTGACCCCAAATCAATCATTCGAGGGGCTTCAGAAAAGTAATAACGATTCGATTCGGTGGATAGGAATGCAGAAAGGGGAGTAGTAGCATATTCGAAAAAGAAAAGAAAAAGTTACAAGTGTTCTTCTACAGGGTTTTATGTAGTAAAATTGGGACACGGGATCAAATTGTAGATAAAAGTTGTATTTTTAACGCATGGATGATAATAATGCGAATTTAAGAAGTAAAAAAATGGATTGATAGCACCGTAATTAAAAAGTATATAAAAATTAACGATAAAATTATAATCGACATAAAATAAAGTTGAGATAGAGTTGCAATAATCCTGAAAATATGAGCAATTATTTTATTATTTTATATGCTATTTTAAGTGTAAATAAAATATTAAATGCATCCATAAAAATTTACTAACTTATCTTACTAAGCAGCATTATTAAAATTGATTATTAAAAACCAATATTTATAGCTGATTTCTTTTTGAATATAACATTAATTATGAATTAGTAGTGAACAATTATTTTATTAACTATTTTAGATGCAAATGAAATATGTTAAATGCATCCTGAAAATGCGAGCAATTATTTTATTAACTATTTTAGATGCAAATAAATACGCTAAATGCATCATCAAAATGCTTTGCACTTTTATATTCTTTGAAAATAATTTACTAATTTATCTTATTAAGCAGCATTATTAAAATTGGTGATTACAAACCCATATATTTAAAAAGGAATCATGAAATTTATAATTTTTCGTAATTAACTAAACATTAATTCTATACTAAAATACATTTCGTTAGTTTTTAAAATGAATTTTCGAATTGTAAAATCTTCGTGACTTTAAAAAGTCAATAATTACTAAAAAGTTTCTACTAGTACCATTCAAGTATAAATATATAAAACTACTCAAAATATGGCGTTAAAATTAAAAGAAATGTTGCAGATTTTAGTAGTATCTAACTTAAAAATTTTTAGTTTAATGTGATTTTAATATTTAAAATGCATAGTAAAAAGCGTGGAAAGATTATGATAAAACTAAAATTTCTTTGATGAAAATTTAAATAAAATAACATAGTTGCATCGTAATTTTATAGTAAAGTAGAAGTAATTGCCCTCATTATCTCTTAGACAATCCGGAAAATGCTTTTAACTTATTATTACGCCCTTTGGACTTAAGCTCAGTGGTTTAGACAGTCTCAGCCCATATATTTCCAATCTTCCATTAGTTGAGATGCATGGCCTAGAGTGAGAAACATAGGGGGAAAGCTACTCACTTAACTTAATTAGTTAATTGTTATTAACTAAACGATGTTAAAGAATTATTATTATTATGAAAATTATTATACATTATCATTAAAAAAAAAGTAATGCACAAAGAGATTTTTTACATGATGTAATTTTTTTATTATTAAAAGTGTTTATTAAAATTATAGCGTTACAAATATATTTTTTTTTCATTTTAGTAAAAATGGTTGTATTCTTTATACACAAAAGAAAATAAACATTTGTTTGTTGTTTAAGAAT
Organism: Caerostris extrusa; assembly: GCA_021605095.1. NCBI lineage: Eukaryota > Metazoa > Arthropoda > Arachnida > Araneae > Araneidae > Caerostris > Caerostris extrusa. The sequence goes on along the minus strand of BPLR01008440.1, from coordinate 135,376 downwards.
GTATTTTTATTTTCAATTTGAGTGAGAAAAAAGAATAATTTAAATCGTGCTTTTAATAATTGAGTAAAATATGTTTTTCAATTGGTAATAAATTTTGCGTTTGACTTTTTATAATATAAATTATACTAATTTTAGTAAAACTATTCAATATTCAGAGAATTGCAGGAAATCTACGTAAGAATTGTTGAAAATCTACATGACAACTGTAGGAAATCTACGTAAGAATTGTTGAAAATCTACATGAGAACTGTAAAATCTACATGAGAATTGTAAGTAATCTAAATGAGAATTGTAAGTAATCTACATGAGAATTGTAAGTAATCCACATGAGAATTGTAAGTAATCTACATGAGAATTTTGCTCTATTTTTTGGAGTTGAAAAAATTACTGAATTCGTTATCGATTAACTTATCTAGATGCAGTATTGCATGTGTCTCAACAATGCAAATGAAAATCAATTTAATAATAATCACAATTTTGAACAATTCTCACTTTACTTTCTAGTTTTCATTTGTTTCACCAATCAAAAACCCCTTTCTTTATTGTAAGTGGTTATTTTTAAAAAAAACATCTGAAATAGCAGTATAAAAATTTTGAATATAAGTGAATATAACTTAGAATAATGTAGATGATAATGATAAGCGAAAATAATCAGAAAGAAAAACTGTGAAGAAGTTTTCTATTAACTTGAATCCTTTTATAAAATATCTTAGATAATAAGGCTTTTTCAGACAATAACAACTAACAAAAACTGAGTAAATCTTTCTTTTAATCATCAAAAACAATATTTATTTATATATTTTTGAAGTTCGTAAGCCAACCAAGAAACTGATGATATACCAAAATTTCAATATGAATTTAAATTTTACAGATTTGTTTTCACACAAACAAGCATGAAAAAACAATTTTGCTTTTTTTTTTTTCACACACACATGGTTTCAAATGAAACAAAATAAGAGAAATAGTATCAAAAGAAGTGGGAAAAATTTCCAAAAATTTAAAATACAGAATCTAAAATAGAATCTTAAATTAATAAATCAATATTTTTTTCCCACGAAAAGATTGTAAATTGGAAAAGAAAAGATAAATATATACCAAGAAACACTCTCTTTTAAAAAATATGGAAACTGAAACTTCTTCGATTTCAAAGACTCGCAAGTTTTTTTATATATATTGACGATTCTTAATGTTAAAATAAGCCAAGCAAAATGCTAAAAATTCAACATAAGTTGAATTCGTCTGTTGATTTTGGAAAGAAGAAAAAAAAAAAAAAGCAAGGCACATTCAGTCATGGACGAAGGCTTACAAATACATAAAGAATCAAACAGTTACAAACTAGCGAACTGCAGATACTGGAATACAAAAAAGGCAACACAAATACATCATTCTGAGTGTGTTAGTTACGAAAACTTTGCAAGAATAATCTGCCTTTTTCCCCAAGAAGGGAAAGATGGCTTCAAACGCTTCATCAACAACTTGGCAGATGAGCAGATGCATCCTAAATGAAACTCATCAGAAAATAATAATACGACCATTAGAAAGAAAAGAAAAACTCGGAGAAACATTTTTGTAATGACTTATCTAGGAGTGATTTAGATTTTCCCGACTAATAGCAAAAGTTCGAAGCTGTTCGAATTTAAATTCTTTCCATTCGACCGTGGACTGCGAGGAAGAAACGTTCGAAAAAAAAAAAAGGGAGGGAAAATCTGATCGTCTGCTTTGAAGATAAGGGCACATAAATGGGGAAGGGAAGAGTTTTTCTTTTTTATTATTATTATTTTTTATGTGTTTGATGAAATGTTATTCCCAATCGTAGCTGAGGGAGTTGTCTGTATTTTTCTATTGATGAAATACATGAAGAAGAAAAATAATAATAAAAGTAAGGTAAAAAAAATTTTAGAAGGATGATTTTGAATGATGTTTTATGGGCTTTTCATACGCTGTTTCTTCAATTCCCTCAAGGAAATTTGGAGCAGTTACGGGTATTCTCATATAAAATATATATACTTTATAGCATGCGCAAACAATCTGAATTGTTGACTAAACTATCATTGGTTTGGTAAGAATGATGCTGCCATACTAACTAATGCAGTATTTTCAAAAGTTTTCTATGACAGACTTTTATGGAATGTCTCAGTTACAAGGTGGGTGAATAATTTGGTGGTAGAAAGACACATTTTTGTTTTCACATAGTTTTTATTTATACTTCAGCAGCCAAAAAGGATGCATCAAATTATCAAAACAAAACGCGAATTTATACAAATATTATTATAAATATTCTTAATTGTTGCTCATATTATTTTTAAAAACAATTGTTTAAGGAAAATGTCATCCAAAGTTTCGATTTTCTAGATTCAACATTCTTGTCATTGACAAAAGACTACATCTGACGAAGATTAATATAGCTCTTTTCATGAACAATATATATCCTTAATTCTTTTCTGTTATTTCTTATTCTTAAAGTAATCATACAAATCAGAAAAATAAGAAAAATGAATAAATAATTCGAAAATTTAGAAAAAGGCTGAAGGCGTAAGGCTGAAAACCCCATCCAATAAAAGAAAAAACATCTCATAGTTTGGAATCTACCAGTAGGCACACGGCAATGGTCCAACATAGATTGCAGTGCCACGGAGTTAGTTAATAAGTATTGATTCCCTTCGAATTTTAGTCTATAGTTTCAGTGACAGATTAAGTATACCATCTTTAAGAAGAAAAAAAAGATCTTCAAAAACAACATGCCTTTACAAAACGATTTCTAACATAATTTCAATTTTATCTACTACAACGTTATAATATTAGTATTGGTTAAGATTATCTTTAGAAATTCTCTGATATCACAAAACAAACGCTATTCCGTTATAAAAGCAAGAGATTTAATTTCATTTCTAAAGTTCTACCTACTAAAACTTTTAAGGGCGCCATCTTTGAGAACTATCCATTTAAAATACCATAAAACTACAACCATTCCAACTTAATTTGGAAACATGTTTTCTCCAGAATTCAATTACTAAAAGTTTTTCAAAGAATTGATTCAATTACGGAATATCTTTAAAAATTGAAACTCGCAGATCTCGCAAAACGAATGCTAATCTGCAACACAACACGATCTCTAATTTCAGCCAACAGAAGCAGAGAAACCAAACACTTAAAACTGCGGGACAGACAGTGGATGGCAATATTTCATGACTCCCAGTTGCAATTTGCATAAAATCCCCGTGCCATTCCGATTCGAAAGCGGAATAATTAGGCCCAGGGTGTGTGGACTGTTATTACCCTTATCTCTTGAACCGAACAGAGATGTTATCTTGCTCAGAAGTGAAGAGAGAAAGGGGTCTTAAACATAGGGACGCGCCATTGCCCTGATAACAAAGGGAATTAACAGCCCGCCAGCAGCCATCTTGGAATGGCTTCTGCCATAAAGTAGGTAAAACTCAGTTTAGATAGTTTTTTAATGTTACTTTTTGTAGCTGTAAATGCTTTTTGGGAGATCTTTGAAACCACACCAAAATTGTAAAGATTAAAATAAAAAGAACGTTGGGGAAAAAAGTTTTTGGAAACTACACCAGGACTGGAAGAGAAAAGTCCATATGCAGGTCTAACTCTTGAAACTTTTTCAGATAGTAATGGTTCCAAACAGAGAGAATAGAGGATCTATTTTTTTTAATTGTTTTTAATTTAACTTGCAATTACTTATTTAGTATGGGATAAATTAAATAGGATTAAATTTAAGTAGATAATACCTGCAATCACTTTTCAATGTGGCACCAATCACGACTTTTACCATATAAAATTCAGAATGATTACAACATATTAGGCGCTATTACACTAGATATTTCAATTTTTCTGAAAACTTGTTTTACATAATAAAAAAAAAATATTTAGAAGAGGGAGAAAACACAGTAAAAAAGGGTATTGTTAGCCATAAATATTTTTAGGAGATATTTGAAACCACACCAAAATTGTAAAGATTAAAATAAAAAGAACGTCGGTAAAAAGTTTTTGGAAACCACACTAGGACTGGAAGAGAAAAGTCCATATGTCAGTTTAACTCTTGAAAATCTTTCGGAAGTAGTTTCAGAGGGTTCCAAACAGGAACAGTTATTTTTTTAAATAGTTTTAAATGATACTGCTTTTTTTTTTTTAATATGGAATTAAATTTAAGTAGATAATACCTGCAATCACTTTTCAATCCAGCACCAATCATGAATTTTACCATATAAAATCATATATAAAGAGGAAAGTTCATATGTTGTTCTAAATCTTGAAAATCTTTCTGAAGTAGTTTCAGAGGGTTCCAAACAGATAGAACAGAGGAATTATTTTTTAATTGTTTTAAATGATACTGTAACTGAGCATTACTTTTTTAATATGGGATAAATTAAATATTAAATTTTAGTAGATAATACCTGCAATCACTTTTCAATGTAGCATCAATCACTACTTTTACAATATAAAATCACAACTATTGCAACATATTTGGAAATATCTATAATGATAGGGCCTTTTTTCTAAAAAAGTGTTTTACATTATAAAAATTAATTAAAAGAGAAGAAAAATAAATAAATAAAAAGGATTGGATAAATTGCTAGAAATTTTTAAACGCATTTTCACAAGCCATTTTAATTATTACTTTTCTTTTAACGAAGATCAGAGTAAATACTAATTATGAATAATCATAATAGACTGTTAAGTTATTGCTTATATTATCTATAAAAAATTCTGTGATATTTAGTTTAAACTCAAAAGTGAATTCGTAAATTAAAAACAGCATGAAATTAGTATGGATAAAATAACCAGCGATCTAGTTTTAACAAAATGATTTAAAATTTATCTTTTACTTTTATACAAAAGAGTTATTTATAAAGCCTTATAAATTCTTAAGTGCACAGTAATAATTAACGAGCATGTAAAAACTAAAGAAAAATGGTTTCTTTAAAAATGATGTCCCATTTATAATTGTTCATGATTAGACTATAAGCGAAGACGACGTTGAGAAAATTTTTATTTGGATGCCTTATGTTATATACATTAAAGACCAATTTATTTTCTTTCTAATCTTTTACAAGAATTATTAATAACCTAATATTTTAATTCTGAAATTTTCCTTAATTTTGTTAAAGTTTCCTTGTAAAGCTTCTCCTCTCTATTTATGAAAATTATTTTCAGATATTTTTAAGGGAAAGTTATGAAAATTATTATGGAAAGATATATTATTATGAAGTTATGAATATATTAGAAACAAGGTAATATATATGGAATGAATAATTTGGAATTAACAATAGCTTTAGATTCTTACTTGCAACACAGTGTATAAGTTTATGATAAAAATAAATAAATAATAATATAATAATAATAATATTAAAAATAATAATTAATAATTCCTGCAATAAATTGCTCACAAGTTTTAACTACAAATGTTCCATTCATTAACAATATTAATTAATATTTTATTGAATTTTTATTAGTAATGAAATAAATATTGGTATGGTTATTTTATTTGTATTTATTGCTACATAATTCATTATTTCTCTTAATTATGTAGGGACCTGCTTTTCAATTCATAAAAAAAATTTAAATATAATTCAATGACTTAATATATTTTTAAATATTAATTTATTAAATATCAAAGTAATAACATATCTTTTAAATAAGCTTGTTAGAAGAAATTTATATTATAAATTATTTTTTAAAAAAAGAAATATATTTAAAGAATTTTTTTTTTATATTCCATTATATGTTATATTTAATTTAAATCTTTTGATTCATTAAAAATTAAAAAGCTTGCTTACTTGAGAATGAACAATTGTTTTAATTCTACAGAAATAATTAAACTGAAAGAAATTGTGATTAAAATGCATACAATTAAATAAAATATCAGAATTCCGTTTACTCTAAAGAACTGAGTTTAAGCAAAATTGATCAACTCACTTTGTTTTTTGAGGAGAATGAGCATGCTGTCTTGGCCGAAAGCATTCCACACCGTGCAGTTGTACTGGCCAAAGTCGTCTTCGTCAGCATTGTGGATGATGAGTATGTTTTTAACGCCTCCCCTTGCAATTTTGTCTTCTACAATTTCATAGCCATCGTTGTTGTCAATGTCAACATGCTGCAAGAAAAAGATAGATTCCTTTACAAACAGAAATAATGTAACAAAAGTATAAATTGTATTTAAGCAATTATTACTTCATAAATGTTCAATTTTCCTTCAAAAATCTTTACATTTTGCTTCATAAAAGTTTAAATTTTTTTTCCTTCATAAATTTTTATTTCTTTTTATATTCATCAAGCAAATATTATTTCACAAATTTTCAATTTGAAATGAATCTTACAAATATCGCGGAATACTTATTTTAATAACTTTTGTATTCGGTGAATTGACTTATTAATTCAAACATATTTTTTTCAAACTATAAAAATAATGACTAAAAATAAAATTGATACTCATAAAACACACTGATTCATTGAAATACTAAATAATTATATAAAAAAAAATTGTAAGAAAAAGGAAGGAAATTGTAGGAAACACTAAGTAGGAAGAATTTGAACACGTGCACATATTTAATTTAACGGTAGGGGGGGAGCCATGCGCTCATGGGGAAAGCCTGCCAGTCACCATGAGCGCATGGCTGGGCTATTAACATTTTTGCTACGCTTTTCATGATGACAATTTAAATTACCATAATATGTAAAAAGACATTTTATTGATATTTGACATTTATTAATATTCGTCTTATCTATTCTACTACTTGGAGGGGATTAATTAGATTTTGAAAATGGATTAATTTTATTATCAATGAGTGGCTACTTAATCTAGTTCCTGCTACATAGTCAATGCTGGTAGATTTGGTTTGGTTTGTCACTCTACGTTCATTTTTTTGCCCACTTTAGGCTAATTAGCCAGAGACTTACAGTTTAACGTGGATTCCGAACCATTATAATGCAGGTAGAAGCAAGCCTGGTTTCTAACTAAGATTAAAATATTTAAGACATTTTAAAAATAAAATTAAAGACATTTTATTGATATGTCTTAAATTGTCTTTGCAATTGTTTGAATAAAACAGTTTTAATGAATGAATAAAAACTGCTTTAAGATATTAGATACCAAGATAAGATGTATTGAAACACATAGCTAGTTCTGAATGCCATCAAAACAGGCTCTATCACTGTAGTAATGACTATGAAATTAAGTATAATCTATCCCCATAAATGTTGTCATACAACTATGATAAATAATTATTAAAACACTGATTCATTGAAATATTGAATACTTAGCAAATAAACAATTGGGCCTAAGTAGGAAGTGATAAATTTGAACACGTGCACATATTTAATTTAATGGTGGGAGGGGGCTGAAGCCCGTCAGCCCACCATAGATGAGCGCATGGCTGGGCTATTAACATTTTTGCTACACTTTTCATGATGACAATTTAAAATAAATACCATAATATACAAATGATTTATGAATGGCATTTTATTACTATATCTTTATCTATCCTTTAATACTTGTTTGAACAAAAACAGCTTTAATTACAGATATCAAGATAAGATGCAACGAAACATATAGCTAGTTTGAATGCCTTTAAAACAAGCTCTATCACTGTAGTAATGACTATGAAATTAAGTATAATCTACCCCCATAAATGTTGCCATGATAGCTATGATAGGTAGCTATTAATAGAGCATTAATATCAACCCTCGATACCACTATTTAATGCACCCGGTTTAAACTTGGAATATCTGAGAAGCAAACAGCGTGTTTGTGTGAGTCTGGGGACACACATCACATCCGAATAGCACTGCAAGGAACTATATGCACTTTGAAGCCGTAGTATGTGTGACCGTGCACTATTCATCTAGTGCATATAGGATCACACCCAGGGATATGTTTGAGTAGGATTCCCTGCTATGAGATGGATTGATAATTATTAGATTATTCGTATCTATAGATGGTATGGAAAGTCTATGGATTATATAACATAGTGAGAAAATATTTCGTGGTTTATTGTTCCAATAGGTATTTTATTTAAAAATTTCAAATTTATAATCATTAAAATGATAAAAAAATAATCGTCAATTAATCCATTTCATGTATATTTAAAAATATATATATAAAATCATGATCTTTACAAATGAATTAATCTTTAACATTGTAGATGATTCTCATCTTGATAACATAGTTTTGTATGTGATGTTAAAAGGAAATAATCAGTACAAATAATCTAGGATACGGATTTACAACTAAAAATGATCTAAATAATAATAATATAATTTATTATTGTTATAGTTCATAATTTATTGTTGTTGCTATGATTTATTACTAATTTAAACAACAATTTTTGCGTTGTTTTACGGGACCATACGAGGCAGATAGTTCAATAGCAGCATTTTCAGCCTTAAAGAACAGAGCGTTTTCTATTTAAAGTAGAACTTTAAACTTTACTTAGAGTTATCTTTGAATAGCAAGTTATTCATGTTTATTTAGAATTTCTGGTAAAATAATTGTAGATTGCAGACGTATTCAAAAATATTTGCCGGCTTGTCCAAATGTATTTATGACTGATATTAAAGTTAAAGTAAATAGAAATTTGTGATTCACATTTTACAGCGAAGTTTAGATGTTTTTCTTTTTTAATATATTTTAACTAGCAGATATGGCCCGGTCGATATTTAACCGGATATTCCCGGTTAAAGAAAATAAAACATTTTTAGTTTTGAAAAATTTATTAAAAAAATATCAGAGAAGAATTAAAGGTTTGAAATTTTAAATAACAAAAAATAAATTTGTGAAAAACAAACAAAAAACAACAAACACAATCCTTATCTAAGAATACCTAATTCTTTTTCACCTTTAATCTGTTAGTATTTGTGTTTAAGAATAAAATAATATATTAGTTTGAAAATAAATTAAAACTATTACTATAAATTTTTAACCTTATTTCTTTTACAATAACTTAACTAATGGCAACAGTTATTATTTTTAAAGCTGTTGTCATCTGGTAGCAATAAATAAAGTTTTATTTAATCAAACAATAATTAATTAAAAAAATTTCATATTTTTTTTATTACAAATTTTTAGAGCGCAATATTAAATTCAGAGAAAAAAATTGTTCAAAAGTTTCTAAATTGTGCTGAAACATACACATACATGATATATTTTTGGTACATACGTACATTCATTTGATACATACACACACACATTTGCGCGCATACATTAGATACATACATACATTTTATACACATTTTTTTACATACTTTGATGTGTACATAAATGAATGTTTATTCTCATATTTCTTTCTTCAAAATGTTTTTAGACAAGATGAAGCATAGATGTTTATTAAATTGATGGTATTTTAAATAATTTAATAAACAAAAATAAAACATAATGACAAATGAATTCAAATTTTTTGTCACTCACTTACAGCATGTTAAAATTTAAATTCATTTTTACCTTACCATTTCTACATACAAATCACACACATTCACAACAAAACTGGAAGGAAACAAAAAGGTTAATTAAAACCTTATCCCCCCTTGGCAGACAGAAGAGAGGCCTATACAAGTTTCGTGAATCCAAAGTTCGTGTGAGGCCATCCCAAGGAAATTTAAGACATGGGAGAATTACTAAGACGTCTGCAGTGTTAAAATGAAGCCAAAACAAAAACGCACGAGGCAAAAGGTTTCACACGCTAGGTGTTTCGAACCTTACACCAGGTGCAAGATTTCTCACAGTGCCATCCTCCACCTTCTCTGCTGGAGCCCAAATGAAAATGAGAATAAATGCAAATAGCTGGCACGAGAACCCGCAGGATACGCTGTAGTACTTTTGAGAAGCACAAAGAGAATTTATGCTAATTTGATAGATTTCCAGTGGGGCACCTAAATGAGGTTTCTATGAGGAGTAAGGTGCCAGAAATCACTCCGCTGATTTTTGTTTCAATTGGTGAAGTCCAAAAAACTAAACCACCAATAATGTAAAAAGGAAAAGAAATAGAAATGTTTAAATTATTTTAGTATTTTCGAGTTTAGAATGATTTTTACTGATCAGAAAAATGTGGAAGAGATTTGTGGTGTTGTTGTATTACATAGGAACTTGTTTTGGCAAAGTGATATGTGTTAATTTAAAAATGGTTTTTATGAAACAAGTAGTTCACATTAATGAAACATAAGTGACAGTTAAAAGTGGTTTTTATGAGACAAGTAGTTCAACATAAATAAAACATAAGCTGAAAGTTACAAATGAGACAGTTACAGTTTACATGAGACAAGTAGTTACAGTTTTTATGAGATAAGACATTATGGTTGTTATGAGACTAGTTTAATATTAATAAAACGTAAGTGACAGTCAAAAAATGGTTTTTATGAGACAAGTAGTTCAATAATAATAAAACGTAAGTGAAATTAAACCCTGATGATGTAAAAAGGAAAAGAAATAGAAGGGTTTCAAATATTTTTTGGGTTGGGCTTAAAAAGATTTTTACTTATCAGAATAATATGGAAGAGATTTGTGATGGTGTTGCATTGCACAAGAGCCTGTTTTGCCAAAGTGATATGTGTTTATTTAAAAATTATTTTTATCAGACAAGTAATTCAATATTAATAAAACGTAAGTGAAAGTTAAAATGGTTTTAATGAGAATGTTAAAAAACGAAAGTAAATGTAACGTAAAGTAAGTAAAGTAAAACGTAAATTTCAATATTAATAAAACATATGAAAGTTAAAAATATGAGACAGATGTTTTTTGTGTTCTGTAATAATAAAATGTAAGAGAAAGTTAAAAATGGTTTTATGAGATAAGTAGTTCAATATTAATAAAACGTACGGGAAAGACAAACACACACTCACACAAACACCCACATAAATTTAATTTACAAATGTAATCCTTGAGTCTGATCTTAATTGGCAAAGAAAAAAATAGATAAAAAGAATTTTTTTTTTTTTTGAGAACATTTTGTTTGTAAGTTATGTTTATTGCAATTCAGTAATTTATTATCTTATGAAGTTGCAGTTGGATAATTCTAGATAAAGCAGTCAATAAGTGAACATAAATATCAATGTCAAGTGAAGAGATTAGCAAGGAAAGAGACATCCAGTAAGTCACAAAAAAATAGAGATAGGTTCTTACAATTTATAAGTTTAGGTATAAATTGTATAACACTACAATGGGCTTCATTGAACTACTTTGTTAATATTTTTGTTTCAAACAAATTACCTCTACTGAATTATAAGTTACTACAGCATATTATTAACCAAATCTTTTTATAGTTTTAATGTATGTGATTTACCTGTGAATTCCTAGACCATAGTATCCTTGTCGGTGGAGGCACAGATGCTATGAGACATTGCAATTTCACAACTTCGCCTTCAATTCCATACTGAACGGATCGCTTCTTACTCTTGGAGGTCCTTCAAATAAAAAAAATTCATTTCAGCTCATTCCCTCTGTTGCACTTTCAATAAATGACCACTAGATGGCAGCACAATCGAATTAAGAAAGAACTCGGATCCGAAATATTATTTCCCGTTGGGTTCCGTTCACATATTTGTAACAAAATTTTAAAATAATATTTCACTAATGATTTGCTTTCTTTTTTTTTTTTTTTTTTTTTACAAATTACATTATTATATTATATATAAAGATGTCAAATTCTTTAAAAAATTAGTTGAACTGAATAATATTTAAGAAATTTTTAATAAAATTAATTAATGAAAACCTCTTTTTGTAAAATTATTTTTTACATCGTAAACTTTTAGGTGAGATGGAAATAATTTTTATATAAACTTTTGGGTTAGATGAAAATTATCTTTTATATCGTAAACTTTTGGGTTAGATGAAAATTACATTAAACAAATCTTAAATTATAATAAATTTCACAGTTTTCCTCATTCACATTTTGTTATAAAAATAGTGGTGAAAAAGAAATCTATTTATTTTTGGTATTTTTGGTAGTAGTTTCGAACATGTCCAGAAATGCATATCACGGATAGGATGGAAAATGCCTATTCTTAACCATGGCCCATAAAATACACACCATCAGAGATTTAAATTAATATTAAATTATTAATATTTAATATTATTAACTAGGTTTAATATTAAATTAATATTTAATATTAAATATAGTTACACATATATATTACACGTTTATGCCTAGTATAGTCACGTCTAATAAGTTTAATGAGAAGTCCACCAGTTGGGCTCAAGGACGTGATTGTGAATCATCCAGATGCCAAACCAGATGCTTTTGGGTTAGATGAAAATTATATAAAATGTTACTAGTAAATTATAATAAATTTCATAGTTTTCCTCATTGACGTAAGTTACAAAATACTGGTGAAAAGAAATCTGCTTATTTTGGGTACCACGTTTCGAACATGTCCAGAAATGCATATCGTGGATGGAAGATGCCTATTCTTAACCATGGCCCATAAAATACAGGCCAGCAGAGATTTAAAATAACGCCCTTTGCAAGATTGGAAAGACGTTTATGACGACGATGATGTATAACTCAGTTATGTGTATTTACACTACAATGTGTGCTCAAAGCAAATGTTCTGTGGCGCTGTTCTCGGGCCAAAACGACTTCTGCTTTCTTTCAACTGAGCTTTGAAGCTTGCAATCAGTCAACTGCTGCCGGCTCGGAGTAAGTGCGAAAGCTTTAAATGAATTTAGAAGTCAAAATAGACGCCGATGTTTGAGGAAGCAAATTGAAGCAATTTGTAGCCGGGGCTCGCATTGTCAGCGTAGACGAAATGGGCTGTTGTCTGTTAGATAACGCTAAATAAATTTGCGAACTCGGCAAAAAGAAAAGGAGGGGTGAGAAACACTAAATGCATGCCTCATACTTGAGAAAACTGCAATGCCATTCATGCACTCAATAATAAATACATTTGGTAAATTTAGTTTTTAATAATTTCTCCTTTTTTTGGCACGTGGATTGGATCAAATGAGAAATAAAGAATTTAAGTCAATGATTTAAATTGAGTACACATTTAGAAAATTTAACAGATAAAGCAAGATTAAATTCAAGAATCACTGAAAGATTCAATTTACGCAATATTACTTAAAATTGAAGCAACTTGGCGATTAACGCGGTTGTTTTAGAACTGCATTAGCATAGTGCAAAAACTTGACAAACAAAGCGAAAAAAAAAAAAAAAAAAAAAAAAAGCCTTCATATTTATGTCTGGTATGGTCACGACTATTCAGTTGGATGAAAAGTACACCAGTTGGGTTCAATGAGGTGGTTGTGAATCATCCAGATGGCAAACTGGAACTGTTCATTTCAAATTGGGGGTAAAGTAGCAGTACCAATGATTCATCCTTGATAAAGTGACCAGCAATTATAAACCAAGAACAACAAAATTCTTTACTCAAATACGTTTCGGTTATACAGTTAAATAGGAACCTGATGGCCGAGTGAGTAGCACTCGGTGCCACAGGTTTCGGCATAGAGTACTGTCTGTGCCATGGATGATTGTAGTGATTCGAATTCACTTTAAATTGTATGTAACGATCTAATATGATTGTTGGTCGTACGACTGACAGTCCTAACCCGTGAAAAGAAAACATCTTCTGTTTCTAAATCTGCCAGTAGGCAAACTGCCATTGTCCAACATGGACTGTAGTGCCAGGGAATTAGTTAGTTATATAGTTAAATATTAACTTAGTTACACATAATCTATATTTCAAAAAAACTGTAAATTTAACTATTAGTATAATTGTAAAAGATTAGGAATTCAAACTATATTTTACCTGTTTGAAAAGATATCTTTTAAAATATGTAAAAGTTTTTTTACATGAGAGCATTGATATTCTAAATATATACCAGTGAAAATATTAAATTATTCAGAAAAGGCGAATATCATTTTTTGAAAAATGGTAATACTCAGTATAACGCTTGAATTTTTAATTCTATTTATGACAGTTGTATATTTAATAGTTAAAAAGATTATATGACTTTTACGATACGCTGCATTTGCAATTAATAATTGAAGATAAAAATGTTTTTAATGGAGAAACGTTATAGATTTTGATAGTTCGGATGAAAATTTTTACTCAGATATTCATGTTTTGCTTTCTTTCTTTTATGAGATAAATTTCAAAATATATGTAAATAACGAATATATTCATATATGTATTAAAATTCAAAAATGCAAACATTTGATGTACGGTACATCAAATACTGTTTATGAATTTCTAATACTTCGACTTCTTTGAAGTTGATCATGATCAAAGTGATATATGCCTAAATGTTTATCAAAATAGAATAAGGAATAGTATGATTTTATATAATGTAAATATTGAGTGATATTATAATCAATTATTATAGTATGTTGTATAAATAATTTGAATAAGACTGCATAGTAATTTATAGCTTCAAAAAAAAAAAAAAATCAATGGCGTAGGAGTTTTTTATATAGGCGGATTAAAATTAAATAAATATTATAAAAAAAATTTCTTTAATAAAATTTTCAATAAGAAATTAGATTCCATATTGAATTTGCTTTATAGAAAACAATTTGTTTGGATGAAGTGTTTATATTTCATTTCTATAAAATTTTTAATGCAAAATACAGGCTGTAATTTTTATTTTTTTTAAACTGAAAGGGTTTTTTTTAAAAAGGAGTTTTAAAATTAGATTACTGGTAATGAAACTAAAAGAGAACAGAAGTTGAAAACACCAGCTTCCTTGGAGGGGGGAAAAAAAGTTAAAAAGCGTTTTTTTTTTTTTTTTTTTTTAATACTCACTGAAATATTGTTTTGATGACAATGGGCGCTTTTACTTAAATTTTTTTATTACTATTTTTATTTCCTCATTTTTTACTCCCTATTTTTAAAAAAAATAATTTGAAAATCAAATTTTATCAGTTAAATACCGACCTACTAAGTAGATACTTACTCTAATTTCTTATTAAACAATGGTATATTTCAAACCCTTAATATCCAATTTTAAAATGTGTTATAGTTCTCAAAAGAATTTTATAACTTTACGTGGTAAAACTGTTTGAAAAGAAAACAGTCCTATTCAATCAAAATTTTCCACAATACCAGTACGAGCAATACTTATATATTATATTGGCTGCGATTGATTGTAAGTGTGTGACTAATTTTTAAGATTATTGAAAAATAATCCATTTGTATCTGAAAAACAAACAGTTGTGTGGTATTGCAAAAAAATATTAATATTAATTATTCCAGTACAGAACAATATTCCCCACAATCTACTTGATATCATTATACAGCTCAACTGCAATAATGTATATAGATATGCAATAATAGATTTGATATAGAGCAATACTTTCACATGTAATATTTATTACGTGTAAGAATATTATCGATGGTAAGAATACGTGTAAGAATATCATCGATGTGTAAAAATACCATTAATGAAAAATGCGCGTAAGAGTATCATTGATGTGTAAGAATATCATGGTCGATGTTGAAAACTATTTTACAAATCGACATGGAGAGGGCCACATACCTTTAATGAAGACCAGGACATCAGTGGATATTTCAGCAAATCCCACCACTGTGGCTCTGCAGGTGTACCTGCCAGCTCTGTCCAGCGTCAGTTGAGGGAATGACCAGCTTGGACTGGGTGCTGAGAACTGCGTCGGACCCTTCAAAGGTCCAGACCGTGTCTGGTTTCGGATTGCCATCGACATCGCAGCTCAGAGTCACCTCTGATCCAATGTCGGCGGCCACGTTTTCGATTGTCGATCGGAAGACGGGGCCATCTAATAACGAAAAATCTCACTGAAACTTTTTGTAATGGTTGAAAATCTACATCATATGATTATACATATGTCAGGGGTGATTGTGGGTGTCAATATAAAAATTTTTTTGGAAAGCTTCAAGTTGAAGCCTATAGCACATTTCCATCAATAATACAAGTAGAAAAAATATAAATATAAAATAATAATAAATAAATATAAAAAAATGCCTTTTTTACCCTTTATCATGACTCGTTTATGGTTAATAAGGGTTTATGGACTTAATCTAGATGTTGCTGTCGACCAAGTGGGATAAGAAACAACAACAACAGATTATTAAAAACAATAATGCAACAATAGTGTTTCTAAGCCTAATCGAAAGTTGCCTACATTACGAGCTTAAAAGATTAAAGCCAAATTTGCCACTTAAAAATGTGACTTTCGATTAGTCTGATAAACTTTATGTTAAAACATTTATTTACATAAAAGAATCTGTAAAAAAAATTCAATTTTCAGAATAATAAAATACTAATAGGAAAAAATCCTAATTTATCGCTTTCAAAGCAATACAACTGTATTTAAATTATTCCACTTTTTTCCCTTAAAATTAATGGCAGATTTGTGTAAACAAGATTAGCAGATAAAATTCTTGACAAACACACCAACAACAATAACAACAACAACAAGATAAAAACCCCAATCTTCTAAGGATCACATAAAAAACCCCAGCCTACTCGTATGCAGATAACGACAATCCATACAGAATCATTAGCTGAGGACATCATTACTTGTGTTAACGATATTCACTTAATGCTTCGCTTACTTCATTGGAAACCATTAAGAAAAGAATTAATCAAAGAATAAAAACACAAGCATAATCCCCATCACTAGAGAAACCCGATACCCCCAGCCAGACAGCTGTAGTAGAGAAAAGTTCTTACAGAGGACGTTGAGAGTGTGTGTTGACTTGGTGGTTCCCACAGCATTGCTCACTTCGCAACTGATGGTGTCCTTGTTGTATTCACGTGTGACTCGGGTTATTGTGTAGGTCGTGCTGTGATCTCCAACTATCACTTCATCGTTCCTAGTGGAAGAGAGAGAAAAAAATACATATACAACAATATTGAAACGTTTGGTGGTGAAGAGGATGGCGTTGTTTATATGCACCAGCTGGTGACACCATGCTTTTAATAAGGCTTATTAGTGTTCAGATAAGGCCAATAGATGTTGTTTATTGCATGGTTCATTAAACGCTTCTTTGGACTAGGCTGAGAGTAAAAATAACACTTTTTTAACAATAAATTAAATGTTAAATTTAAAAAAATTATGTTAAATAATGAGGTCTAATAGTGTTCGTATCAGTTTCACACCAAAATGAAAATTTTTTGTTTCAGTTACAATGGTGTGATTGTATTATTGCTGGTACTACAACTGCTAATTACAATGCAATTGCAGAAGTAGTTTATACAAAGATATTGAGAACATAACATATTATTGTTCACATCATGATAAGAGAAAGAGGGTATATGGGATACTTATTAGAATTTTTTAAGGGTTTGCTATGTTTACTGAAATATAAAACAACTTCTTTAAAATTTATGATTTAAATACAGACGGACAAATATTTCTTTAAAGAACATTCATGTTTACATATATTTTAAATTGTATTTTGGATATAGACACAGTGAAGAGATGATAATATAATAATTTACAAGAACAATTAGCAATTTGAAAATAATCCATAAAAACCTTGTTCTGATCACGTTTAAAAAACACCATTACAATGTATAAAATAAAATATTTATGATTATATAAAATAATTGTTTGGAAATTTAAGATCTTAATAATTTTTTAAGTATTTTTTAAAATTTTTTTTTACAAAAGATGAAGACATTATTAATACAAAGTAGATAATATTTATAGATATTAATTTAATTATTTGAATTTTTCTATAAAGTTTTATTATTTTATAAAATATAGAGAATTATTATTAAAATATTATTAAGATGTTATTTAGTATACATAATTCAAATACAAATTAAAAGTAAGGAATATAAAATTAATGATCGTATCGAATTATCGTATCGTATCGTATTATTATAAATTCTTTACTATCTGTCTTTATATAAAAATTTTAACTAAACACGTAAAGAATGTTTTTCTTCTAAAAATTCAAAAATTTATTTTTTTCATTTTGGATACATTTTTAAAAGATTTAATTAAGAAAATAGATGCTATTCCGATAAAATAAAAGATTAAAAATATAAACTATTAGTTTACATCTCTTTCAGAAGATAAAGTAACACCAAACAAATTGATTTTATTTCTATTTATGACAAAACTGACGTTAAAATTTTCAGCTTTAGACAAAAGGGAACTGAAAAACAAATTCTTGGCAAAACAGATAATAATTTTCTGTTCTTCTTTTATTCTAGTTTACCACAAGAGTTTCCATAATTCACCAAAACATTTTTTTTATTCTAAAGGATTCAAAGTCCCCCCCCTTCCCCAGAAAAAAGGATCGTATGTATTTAGAACAACCATCCTTCTGTGTCTTCAACGCTTAAAAATTCATTTCTCAGTATAACGTTTATTTGACAAATGACCTGTTTCGACTAATGTCTGATTCAGTAAATCTACTTTTTTTATTAGTCGTTGAAATGTCTTTATTTCAATGTAAATTAAATGCCATTTTTCGTAAACAAAAATATTTGAACTGAAAAGCTTCAACAGCCTTTGGTTTCAGTTTTTTGTGCTGTTGTCTCATTATAATTTCATGTTTCTATAACTGATGAAAACAGTTATTCAACTTTAGGATTTTAGTTTTTCTAAAGTAAATGATGTCTGATATGATATATTTTTTTGATGTCCGATATATTGTTTAGGCATTGCAGTCAAATATTATATTACCTTGTTTAAAGAAAAAAATAACATTTGTTATTTCGAAGCTATAATAAGTAGTATATCAGATTATTTTAATCAGATAATTTAATCATATTGAATTATTTGAATATTGAATTTGAAATTTTTTTTTCTTTACATTTTTTTTTCATTTGAAAGATAATAGCAAATGGAGATTGATAAAAAATACTTTATATATGCATGAATTCCATTGCTATAAAATGTATCGCAAATGTAAGGACAGTAATAGATTTTTAAAGCTCTTTTTTAGATAAAAGAAATTCTAAAAAAGGAAGAAATATTTGCAATTGCAAATAAAATATTCACAAATGAAACATGTTATTCAGGGTGAGTATTTGCATGGCTGTGAATGTCAAAGGTTAAAATTTTTTTTTTTACAAAACACCTCAACATACTAAAAAATAAAAAAATCGCTCAGTGTTAGTTTGAAATAATTAATACTGTTAAAGTAACAGAATTTTAAAAAAAAAGGATTTGAAAATGTGGAAAAAATATCTTCAAAATTGAACTTTAAAAATTGATTCTAAGCACTAAATTGTACTTTATTTGAAAAGTAAATAGCACAAGTTTAACTTAGTATAGTATTATAAAAGGGGTTTTAGCGATTGATTATTAGAGTAAAATTATTTTCTTATCTATCAAAGAATATAATATTTTTCTTTGATAGATATTCTCTTCTATATTTGATTCAAATTGAATTGAAGAAATGTTCAAATTGATTTCGAAACAAATGAATTATGGGAAATCAAGTTGTAAATACATTATTTTGGGACACCTCAATTAATCAAGATAAAAAAAAATAGTAAAAATTCTGAATTTGAATTGCCATCATTTTTGAAGTCTATTACACAAATCTTAATGTATATTACATTTAGAATAAGGATGGTCACATATTAATATGTACAGGATTTTTAAGATACATATGTAATGCGTTCACACATACCTTTGCCACTTGATGTTAACATCGCCAGGATTGGCGACGGCTTCGCAGGTGAACTTCACGTTATCGTGCTCCATAATCTTGTCAGAGCTCACTTTGAGAGTAATTTCTGGAGGATCTGCAAAAGAAGACATCCATCTCTATTACTAGCCTGTCAAACCCTAATGGCATCTCCCACCACCAGCAGGCACAAACGAAATCCTCTTTTTACACCATCCGCAAGAAGATACTTCCATTTCTCTATCTCTTCAACGTGCAGCAGAAAAAAGAAAAAAAAAAGAAACAGTGGGCCATATAAGCCCATTGATACAAGCCATTTTGGGGAAGAGAACATCAATTCCTGGTTTTGCGAGACGTGGTTTTTTTTTTGGCCCGCTATCAAAAATAATTTTTTATTCCTTCACCGTGCGGTGCTTTTTCAAAGCAGTTATTACTCATCTGTGACAAATATCCTTTGAAATATTCCAGCCACCGTTCTATTATTTAGATTCAACTTACCGTATCGTGCGGTTTTGGTAAAATTGAGTTGGGTTTAATCTGTTTATTATGAAAGTGCGTATTATTGAATGACTTAATGTCATTATAGAGTAGATATGGCCTTAATGTCATTATAGAGAATTTTAGATGGTACGTTTCGTTGTGTAGCAAAGAGTTTTTCTAAATGTGATATAAAAGTAAATGGTTACTTTTGGAGAGAAAATTGCACAGAATATTACACAAACTGACAATGCCATACTTTTTAAGTAATTTAATGTTGTTATATGCTTCAATAATTAGTTTAAAATGCACCTTTACTTCAATGCATAATGTGGTATTAACTATTTCGCATACCAGGTAAATTTTTACTTTTAATAAATGAATTTATCCCTAAATTTATAAGTTTAGCTAAAATTCTAAGGTCTTAATGTTTTGCAAAAAAGGTTCTACTCTATGCAAGTTAATAACTTCATCTTTTACTTCATACCATTTATTTTCTTTTTAATAATATTTAAATTTTAATTATTCTCATCCTGTCTTTGATTGTCCAGCTGTTGCAACGGCTATGTATTGTCTGGACCCTCCCTCGGAAGAGAATTTATGCTCCGAACTGGCAATCAACATAACCAATATTATTCGGGAGTACCACGATATTTGATTTTCTTGCACTCTTCAGGGGATATGACAACAACAAAAACATAATTTTAATTTCGTTGAATTCTTCATTATTATTCTTAAAATATGAGCTTAACATAGCATAACAATTTAACCTCTTAAATGGAAATATGCTATCAGGCAGTGATTAAAAAAATAGGATACATAGGAATTTTTGAGATACACTAAAATGGAATAAAAAAAAAATTTAATTCTTTTATGCTACAATTTATCTCTTTCTTTATCTTTATTTTGGGTTCTGTTTAACTTTTTTTTTACTTCATTCTTATGAATTTAATGACCTGTCCTTACTCATATGCATAAGTAAATATAGCTTCAAAACTGGTTTCGAAGCAAATATGTTACTTTGACTCATTCTTAAAATATGACCATGATCATTTCTACATTTATTACTTTATCATCAATTTCGAATCTGATCATTAGATCGACAGATAGTTTCTGGAAGACAAAAAATACATCACACACATCTACATAATTCAGCAATAAAATTTTGCAATTAGAAAAACAAGGCTCTGAGAAGATTGGTGTAATAATTCCAACTATTTCTTCTGAATTCTTCGGTTGTTGCTTATTTTTTCTTTTCAATTTCGACAATCAAACAGGTTGCAACCTGCAATAAATACATGTGTTCCGATGATTGATGATCAGTCGATGGATCCTGCAGGGATTGTGACTGATCTGTCCCAAGGGTTAAATTGCAAAGACATGGGATAGATTGCAATAAATCGTGCCTTAAACACTTAACATGATGAGAATATTTAATTATTATCACGTCCTTCACAACAGCAGTATATGCTAATAACAAGTATGTTGTTTAACCCTATAAGTCGATGATTGGTGGATTAAAAAGTTTACTTGTACGATTAAGTCAGTGTCAAGAGGTAATGCCAGCGCAGGTGATATTGTAATTAAGAAGCTATATATAAAACAATATATACGATATTTGGATAATGAAAAACAATTGAAATTATATAAAATCTTTTAATGTATCTAAAATATATCTATATATATAATGATTATTTTGATACCAATTAGTGAAGAAGTATTAATTGACTAACAATGAAATGTTTTAGATACATTAATTTGGATTTTATATAATTTCTTTTCATTATCCGATTGTTTTAGATACATTAATTTGGATTTTATATAATTTCTTTTCATTATTAATTTGTATTTTATATAATTTCCAAATATGAAAATTATCATTTGGAAGATAAATATGGGAAAAATGAAACTTAATTTGCAAGACAAATATTTTAAAGAATCCAGTAAAAATACTTTACTTCAGGGTTGTAGGCATAATATGAAAAATTTTTCAGATTTTTTTATTATTTTTTTATAAAATCATTTAGCATTAAAAATAAGTTGTTACTTGACAATCAATAACTAAATAATATCATATAATACAAACATAACTTATAAAAGAAGATATATAACGCATATAACATCAGGAAAAGTTTGTTATTCAAGGTATAGAAAGATATAATGTATAGCGTATACACCATTTTTCTTTGTTTATTAAAATCTAAAATCACAAATTAAATGTTCAGAAAAATAATTATGCATTAAGTTTTAAATTAATAAAAAACTACAAATTTAATTAAAATATATAATCTTACTATTAAGTAAATATGTGTTTTTGAAATTATTTAGTCACAAAATTTCAAGCTGTAGTTTTATTAATTATTAATTTAGAAAAATTATAAATAGTTTAAATTTATCAATTAACAGTAATTTCATTCATCACTCACTAGTGTAAGACATTGATGTATAAAAGACAAAGACATTGACTTGTATAAATACATTGACGTGATAAAGAAGATAATGATTTTACGTTACTATGATTTTACATTACTATGATTTTAATGATTTTAGAAGATAATGATTTTACATGATTTTAAGAAGATAATGATTTTACATACTATGATTTTATATAAGAAGATAATGATTTTACGTTACTATGATTTTATATAAGAAGATAATGATTTTACGTTACTATGTTTTAGTACATAAGAAGATAATGATCTTACTTTACTATTTTTACATAAGAAGATAATGATTGACTTACATTTGACTTCCAGGCTTATCCTGGCATGTAGAGGTTGAGTGAGAGCTGGATTTTCGGAGCGACACGTGAAGGTTTTGCCGTCGTGCTCCCTGCGAGGGGTGAGGGTCCACTTGAGGGCAGCGTTGGCTCGTTTGTCGTCCCCTAGAAGTTGCGTCGTGTATTCGATATCGTCTGTGACGACGTTGCCTTCGCCGTCCAACCACGTCAACTGAAAACAGGATATTTTGTTAGACAATGGTACAAAACAATGGTATGCACCTAATCTTCAATATAGAAAGTGAGAAGTTTCTTCACCATCCATAAATTGATCATTATAATTAAAAGACTTTACATATGTTTTTACAAATCCCTTTAAAGGCAAAAGTAAATCCTAGATTTAAAATGAATTCTCGATTTAAAATTTCAAATGAAATTTATGATTTATAATTCCCGTATGCAATTTAATGAACCATTATAAATAGATTGTTTGAGTAGCACTTTTATGGTATACAGTTAAAAATTCATTTTCAACAGACTTATTGTAAATTGCAATGGCCAGGCTCTAAAATGGATACATTAAATTTTTAGATCAAGCAAAGACTTTTTATCTTCTAAATCAATTAAGAATCATTGAAATACGCTTTTAACTAATTGTCAGTATTAATTTGTTTTCAATAGTCTTATTGTAAATTGTTTAAAATGGATACTTTAAATATCAATTTTTAAATCAAGAAAGATCCTCTAAATCTTATTGCTGTTTTAAATAAAAGCTATCAATCAAATAAGAAGAATCATTGAAATAAGACAAAAAAATCAAAGAATCATTGAAATAAGAAAAAAAATCAAAGAATCATGAAATAAGACAAAATCAAAGAATCATTGAAATAAGACAAGCCCAAGTATAATTAATTGCTAAAAGTTAGATTAAACCATACTTATGAAAACTAGCGTTAGGTACAAACTGTACTGAAAAAACTTGCAATGGCTCTCAGCATTGCAGCTTAATTTTGACGTCTAAAAAAAGTATTCCATAAAAATTGAATATTCCACCATGGCAAAGTGAGTTCTCCACCAAAAGGTTCAGAACACGAAAAAAAGAAAATCTAATCTCCATTTTCGATTCATTAGGCATTAATCGGAATGAACAAATTCAAAAGAAAAAAAAAGAAAAAAAAAAAAAAAGAATAAAAATAAATAAGAAAGTATTCATACGGCTGGTTAGAAATCCACAGAAACCACCACAAGGCCAATAAAGGATGAGGTAGGAAGGATGAAAAATAAATAAAATAGAAAAAAAAATGACTTCATTGTTAAGTCTACAAACACAAACTGTGTGGCCCAATTTCCTTCGTTCTTGGTAAGGTTCAGATTGGCCCATTAGAAAACGAAGAGGAAATCAGTTGAAGAAAAAAGAAAAAAGAAAGAAAGAAAAGAAAAACAAAAAAATAAATAAACTACCAAAGATGGTAGGGAGGAACAAAAAACAAAACATTGTGGAAGAGAATAGTTCTTTTTTTTTCTATCATTCCATTCCCCTTTTTGTAAAGAAAAATAAGAGAAACAACCAGGGGGAAAAAGGGGAGGTGGAGAAATGAAGTGAAGAAGAAAAAGGACATTTAGTTAGTGGAAGAAAATTGCAGAAACGAGAGGTACCTTCAAAAATCTTTCTCAGCATTTTTGGTGATCAATGCTTTGTTTATTTGTTACTTTTCTTTTCTTTTTTTTATCTTTTGTCGTACGGACCGAATGATTACCGGGTCCTTTCCCATCTTCTTAAACCTCTTCAACAAGACAACAGCAATTCGATTTTTTTTTTTTCATTTTCGGATTTTTTTTTGTGTGTCGGTCGATTTTGGCATCTATTTTTTCCCCCTTTCTTACCATAAAAGTTCAGGGTAACTCTTATGGCTTCATCGCACTAATTACAGGCCATATATCCAGAGGTTTAACCTCGTTGCAAAAATGGTGTTTTGTGGAAGCTAATGATAAAAGCAAGTTTTCTAGGAGTCATTTGCGACGAAAATACTATAACAGATAAAGAAATAACTATTAAAATTGGATAAATATAGCATTTATAAACTTCTTGAATCTACAAAAATTGTTGTTTATAAAACCATTTAATACTATTCTATTTACTTGAAGGAGAATGGAAATATTCATAATAACTTCAGGGAGCCTTTCATTGATTGCTATTCTAAGTAGCAAAAAAGTAAAGGAGGTTAACGTATTTAAATTATTATATCCAGAGGTTTAACCTCGTTGCATAAATGGTACTTTTGTGGAAACTAATGATAAAGCAAGTTTTCTAGGAGTCGTTTGTGACAAAAACTATGACAGATAAAGTAATAACTAATAAATTAAGATAAATAAAGCCTTGCAAATTTATTGAATTTACAAAAGTTGTTGTTCATAAAACAATTTATTTATTTGAGGGGAATGAAAATATTCATAATAACTTCAAGGAGGCTTTCATTGATTGCTATACTAAGTAGTGAAAAAAAGTAAAGGCGGTTATAACGTATTTAAATTAATATTTAATATTTTATTTATTTTGACACAACACGTCACCTTTTTGCAGCCGGCCATCGTCAACACATACTTATTAATAATTAATTGCAATTTACGCATTAGCTTATAATAAATAAATTTATTTATAACCACACTGAAAGTAATGGATTGTAGATCGAATATTAGAGAAAGATTAAAATAATTCAGATTCTTTTTGTAAAGTTGTTTCTAGGGCAAAAACCACCAAAATTGTTTTTAATTTATAACCTTTAAAATATAAAAAACAGTTTAAATTATTTTAGTAATAACTTATAATACCGTGGATTTTTGTATATTCTTGATAGAAATTAAAATTTAACGTAGTAATATAAAATATTAAAATTGTGGGAAAAATATTAATTAACATATACTGTATCATATTAATTATTTGCAATTAAAGATGATGCCAAAAGTTGTGTTAATGAAAAAGAAGTTACACACTGTCTTTCAATCGTTAATCAATTAAAGTAATATAACACAACATTTAAGCTCATCTCTTTATCTTACAAGACACTACCTTTTAGCTCGCTGAGACACAAATTTCCTTACCCTCATGAAACGATAATAAATATTTAAAAAGGAAGACCAAAAGATAAATAATAATTCGATTCACCCCTTATGGAAAACAAAAATTTCTGCTGAAGCTGTCCATCCAGGAGGGATGGATGGATTGAATCCTCCGAAATCGCAGACGATCAATACGAAGCTCATTTGCAGAGGCATTTTAATACCAGGAAAAAGAAGACTCGATACTCCCCCCACCTTATTCAAGCCACCCTCAAAGCAAATAATTAAGCAAGGTGACAGACGTTTTGCGGTGTGGTTTAAGGTTCCGCTAATGAGCAAGCTTCACTCCGCCATCTGGAATCTTCTGGAGGCCCCACACCCCCAGCTACACCCCTTTTCGTTCTAATTTGCCACAAAACAACAGCTTGAGCGGCATGTTTATACAGGGTATCCTTCGTCTTCTAATTTAGGGCCTTTTAGGGCGTACGTTGGAGAGAGAGAGAGATGGAAAGATCGAAAAGAAAAAATTGTTCAGAAAAGAATTCCAAAATGATAGGTGGCATCCGAAGGTTGATACACCCCTCCAATGTGGGGTTCTTTAAAGATTTTTGTTTCGCCTTTAGTAATCAGCAAGTTTTTAACTCATTAGAAAATGATGCAAGATCATTAAGACAAATGTTTTTTGTTTTTTTTTTCTGATGGTCTCTAAAAGGAACGCTTATTAGTGATGGAATTTTTTTCTTTCTTTTTTTAATCTTTCTGACGAAAATATAATATACGACGTTTAGCTTCCTTATATATATACATATATACATTTTTTTTTGATGCTTTGGTGGTAGTTCGCACCTATCAGTTATACTCCGGGCAAATTAAAAGTAACTTAAGATGGGAGAGAAAACTCAGGTGTGTCGAATGTTTTTCTCGTGCGAGTCATCGGAGGGGAAAATAAATTAGGCACCATGAAAAACTTTTTTTTTTCACATCTTTTAGTGCAGTGTTAAATTTTTCAGACTTGTGGTTTTGAAATAGTGGTAATCAAATACTAAAAGAATACACAAAGAGTTATAAATAAAATAAAGTTATTTGGTTGAAAAAAGTGTTCAAATAACCAAAACGAGCGGTGGAGAAGTTTGTGAAAATGGTATTATTTGTTTGCCCCATTAAAGAATCATTTCTTAATTTACGACAAAGTTTTTTTTTAAGGTTTCAGATAAAGCTGAAAGAGTCTTGTTTTATTGCTAAGGTTGTAACTTGAGGCAACATTTAGTCCAGCATGTTAGTGTATGAATACTAAACAGACAAGTTAGATTGATAGCAGTTGCAAATTTTGTTTTTTAAACACGCAAGTTTGCTAACTTGAGTAAAATCTACAATTTGAATAACTAAAAACAGCCAGTAATTTCTTTTTAAGTACAAACTGCTGATATTTTGACGCAATAAGCGCATATGGGTGTTTTTATCTAATCAGTTAAGCGTGCAGAATTTTCAACTATACGTCTTAGTTAGTCCCACGCACAAAAAAAGCTCTGTTTATAGAGAAAAAAATATTTAAAAGTTTCTTCAAATAAAATTAAATTTTATTCTTGTATTGCCAAGACAGATTTGAGTAAATATTCAAGCTTTAATAATAAAAAGACATGCTTTAAGTTTCAAAATAACTTGATTACTTAAAAGAGTTTTTGTTAAATAGGTTGGTTTTCAAATTTCCAATACAACACAAAATTTATGAATTCTAGAAAGGACTTATTATTAGTTGTTTTACATAAAATTTGCTGTTCAAAAATATAATTATTAAATTTTCTATGCAATATCGAAAACAAACTTTTGTTTACAAGATATATATTTAGTAGTTTTGTTTTATTTTTGAAATTACTTTAATTTATTCATGGAAATTTGAGATGAATATAAAATTTGTATTTTTAGGACACATTTATGTTAAATATTTTCAGGAATGGTTTTTAAAAAATTGCTTTTTTGCTTAATGTATATATAGTATTTGCCACTTTTAGTTACATTATATATTAAAAAGAAATATATAATACAGTAGGTAATATGAAAAAAAACCCCAAAATTGCATAAAAGATTTTAAAAAGTAGTACATAGATACATACCTCTGCTTTTGGTTTTCCGGCATGAGATTCGCAGGTCAATT
The DNA here is from genome assembly GCA_021605095.1 of Caerostris extrusa. Taxonomy (NCBI): domain Eukaryota; kingdom Metazoa; phylum Arthropoda; class Arachnida; order Araneae; family Araneidae; genus Caerostris; species Caerostris extrusa. Next base: position 107,396 of record BPLR01008440.1, on the reverse strand, counting down.
CAACTGTCATTCCAGCAGTCGTTCGTAGGAAATCGCCCTGAACTATTTTGGGTGAGAAATGGTGGAACTAAATAAGAGAGAAATAAACATTATTATTATTATTATTATTTATAATAATACAAATCAGCAGCTAAACATACATAGACGAATAAATTTTTTTATTATGTAACAGAGTGAGCTCAGTGATACTACTAACCAAACTGGTGCTGCATTTCTCTACTTTTATGCAGAAATTACAGTAGGCAATTTAAATGTTTAAAAAAATGTTTGGAATTTTTTCATATCTTTATTTAGTTAATCTTAACAGCATACTTACATTACAATTTTATATTTATATAACTTTACTTTATTTTTACTTTATCCCCCCATTGTAGCGAGGGATATGTAGCCCCCTATCAGTTAAAAATAGGTGAAAGTGGCAAATATAACAAAAAATGAATAAAAGAAGTAATACATTAAATTTTAAAAACGCGGTATGATATACTATATAACATAAAAAAAAGTGAAATAAAATGTATATAATAAAGGAAGCATAAACAATGATGGTAATATTTTTATTTTCACATCATGTTTATATAATATAGAAATATTATGGCAGCAAAATGTTCAATCTATGAAGAATAGAATATCAAAATGTTGTTGATTGAACGCTTGGATATGGAGAATTCAGTTAATTTTCATGGGGAAATAGATTTTTGGGATGATGATTGATTCCCCATTTTTTATGTGTAAAATGTATTAAATTGAGGATTTTTTTATCTTGCATATGAGTTTTAAGTTATATTTTTGTATCACTGAATGTAAAATTATATACAGGGATTTTAAGATGCTATGTTTCTGTTAAAGAACAAGCAGTTGCACAATGGAATAGTTCTACAGCTTTTTTTTCACAGGAGTAGAAATTGTCTTCTAAAAATGAGTATTTAAGTGGATCACGACCATTTGTAAATATAATTCTCCTGTAAAAATAATAGACTAACAATAAAGAACGAGTAATTTCGAAATTATTTTTGTCCTGCATTGCTATTGCTCCAGTATTGTTATCAATCCTCCGATAGATAATAATTAAATAATTATTAATATAAACAAAATATAAAAAGCAACAAGTTAATATATATATAATTTTGTTAGAAACATGTTTCGTACTGTTTGTAAAGATTCCCATACTACACTGAACATGTGTATCAATAGCCTTGCACATTGATTTATATAGAAATTACCATCTAATATGGCTTCCAAATGTAGTTCTCCCTGATTAACCGTACAAACCTCTGAATTTCTGGCAGTTGAAGCACATTAATCTTTGACTAAGATTAAATTCAATGCAGCAAACCCTAAAATCGTGAGAAATCAATCCCAAACACTACACTTGTAATCATTTCAGAGGTAAAGACAGGTACCTGTACCCAATGAGGCTAGTTTAGACGGAGCGTGCCCACTTTAGTTGCAATCATATCAAACTGGCAATCAAATACATAGCAGTGAGATATACAGTAATTGCTGCATCAGCATAAGTAGCTAATGAATCTTCGGAATTAGAATATCATGATGTGCAATTCTATTAGAACAGGCATGACTGAAATTGTATGTTCTTGTAAATAGCCAATAAATATGAAATGGAAAGTTATTCAGTCACTTCTTTACATTTTTAAATAATGTCAGTTATAATTGTTAAATTGATGTCATCCTAATTGCTTATTGTTTAAATTGCATAAAGATTTTCAGAAAAATAAAAGTTTTTTAATGGATATTTGAGGTTTGATTTTTAATGAAAATTATGAAGGTTTTTATTCGATTTTTGACTAATTTCGGTAGTAATTTTATTCCTTTATACGAAAATTTTTTTAAAATTTTATACTCTAATGTATTTTTACAAAAGAAGATAACAAAATTTTAAATTAATATCCTTCATCTTCATCATTGGAGCAACAGCTCCATGGTGGGCCAAGACTGTCATCCTACTACCAGATTACGAGACAGGAGATATTTTCTTTTTAAGGGGTAGGATTGTCAGTTCTACGCCCAACGCTGTTACAGTCATAGTAGACCGGACCTACGCTTACAGTAGATTCTGAATCACTATAAACATCCATGGAACCAATACAATACAATATATGAATTATACGATTTATTGAAAAATTAAACTATCTATTATATACTGGTAATAAAAAAGTTTAATCAAAACAAATTATAAAATAAAAAATTGAAGCATATGTAACCTTATAATCAACTAAAGTTTATCACTTGCCTTATGTCTTAAAAAAGTTATACAATACATTACAATATATAGTTTACAATATATGAATTAAACGATTCATTGAAAAATTATACAATTTATTATCTATTTAGTATTATTATTATTATTTATTAATTATTGCAATTATACGATTTATTGAAAAATCAATAAATCGTATAGGTGAATTTTCAATAATTCATGTATCTGAATATCATTTGGTTAGCAATAACTTAAATAATATTAATAAACTAATAATAATTTATTTTTAAATTATTAGATAGTGTATTAATAAATATTCAAAGCAATTGAATAATATTTTATTAATAAATCTCTATTCTACCCTTAAATAAAATTATTGGTACATTTTTATTTCCCAAAAAAAAATAATAAAATAAATAAAATAAAATAACAATAACAATAAATAAATTAAGCCGAAGAAAAATACCAAAATATAAAAAGCTTTACTGCATGAATATTAAAAATTTAAAAAAATAATTCTAGAAAAAAAAAAAATGAGCACTATTTATCGCATTTTTTTTTTTTTTTTTATTTCCAACAAAACTATTTTAAAAGCCATTGAAAATAAATGGATGACTGCATGTTAAACCAAGCCTCACTAACTCTTAAGAAATTTTCTCTGGAGTCACAGAACAGACAATACTTTAAAAACCAAATGGAGAAGAGTATTTATAATTCAAAAGTTAAAAAGAAAAAGAGATTAAGTGAAGAAAAAAAAACTAAATAAATAAAACAAACGGAATAAAGAAGAAGAAGAAGAAAGAAAACGAAAGCGCAGAAACGCATCTTTACAACTACTACAAGTACACATCATTATCTTTTTCCACTTCGTTTCCGATCATGGGATCGAATAATCTTCCTAATGGAAAACAGTGCCCAGACTTAAGTGAAAATAAAATCCGAAATTCTTACTTATTAAGTATGGGGAGAGGCAGAGTGGTGTGTGTGGGGGTTGAGTAATAAAATAACAATGCAATTTGCACTGTTAACGCTGTAAAATCGAATTAGAGGAGCGGTTAAGTTTTGGAGTAGTATCACAAAAATAAATTAAAATGGTCTAGCCTCCCGGGCATGGAATTCATCTGGCATCGTATAGATCACGTTTTGAGATGGCTCTGTGAGGATTTTACCTTCGATGAATAAAAAGCAAAGCACAGAAAGCACGCCAACTAAGTTATTTAAAGTCTTCCAAGCATATAATTAATACGGCATGTAAGAATACTTGAAGTTGAAAACAATTAAGAAGGAAGCCTTCCTTTTTTTTTTTTTCTCTCTCTTTTGTAAGGGAAAAAAAAAAAAAATAATAATCAGAAAGTAAGTAAAAGTTCTTTTATTTTATTTTTTTTTTTTTTTGGTGCTTCTTAAAAATGAATGAGAAATTAGAAATGAGAACAATATAAAAAATTTGGGTGAGTGGGAAGATATTTTTGTAAAAATGGGTTTTCTCTTTTTTTTATAGCAATGTAAATAATTCAATCGTGAAAAACTGATTTTTTTTTTTTTTATGTCTTCTATCTATCTTTTTTTTTTTTCCATTCCTTACATTTTTCCCTCATACGATACGTGTATCTTAGATACGTATAACGTTTTAAGGGATAAAAAATTGTGGTGAAAAAGTTCAGGTATAAAAAGTATTAAATCTCTATTTCTAAAAAAAGAAAAGTAAAAAAAAATATATTTCTTCTGATTTGTTCTAGTAAGACATTAATGTAGTTAGGTAACTTTTAAAATTTTCTGTGAGATTTCTTTTTTTTCAGTAAACATCGAATATCTATAAAGCTAATTTAAATTAATTAATCTATCTAGCTAACTTAATGTATAATAATATGCATATAGCTGACTTAAATTAATTAATATTAAAAAACATTTTATAGATTTAATGTATGCATAATAAAAAATTGTGATGAAAAAGTTCAATAAAATATAAATAATATTCAATAAAAAATAATAAAATATTTGTTGTAAAAAAGGCATATAATAAAAAAAAAATAATACAATATTTCTTAATTTAACGTTATGTATTAAATCTAAGTACATGATTAAAGAAGAACATTCATTTAAAAAATCGATTTTAAAATTAATATGATTTTTTTTCACATATTTAACTGTATTAAATAAATGATTTAATTTCATTTTCAAAAAATAAATATTAATAATAATAAAAAGAAACCTTTTCCTTCACTAGCACAACAGCCCCATTGCAGGCCAAAACCGTCTGCCTACTGGAAGATAGAAGAAAATCTACTTCACAAAAATTTTTTGTTAAAAAAATTCTAATAATTCAACGAAAAATCTGTTTAAAAATCATACCACGGCCAATAAATATACTGGTTGAAACTATAGAATTCAAATTTAACTTTGCTTCAAAAGCTATGGTTTCTTTTAATATTGGAGAAATTGCAAATACAACTAAGATTTCCAAAAAGAAACATACAAATTATCGACAATAATTATAAAATTGCTTCCTATTAGTATTAGTATTGTATCCTATTAGTATTGTATTAAAAACTTTTCTCAACGAATCTCATTTTATTTATACTTTTAAATTAAAAATATCCAAAATCCCATCTTAAATCCTCTATCCAATATATTTGTCAGTGGATACTAGAAAACATATTCTTTTAAGAACAACTCAACAATATTTATATTTTCCAAAACATTTGAAAAAAACTAATACTATAGTAACTTTGCATATAAAACGATACAAAATCATCCCTATTCATTTCTAGTGGGTGGATTTCTGACAAATGGAACTAAAGAACAAATGGCCCATGACGACCACGAAGAAATATCCTCTTCTTTTATCTATTTCAAAAGATTTTCTTCTCTCGAGTCAATGCTTACAGCAGATCTACTTCTAAGGATAGAATCTATCTATCTCTTTTGTTCCGTGGTATAAGGGGAAACATTAGTAGCCAGCACTTTTGAAAAAGATGGAGGAGGTGAAGAAAGTGGTTGGTGGGAAGTTGGTATCGCTTTTAAAAGATTTCCCATCTGGTCAAAGCAGCAGCTTTTAAGCCTCTTTTCGAAGTAAGTTTGGTGGACACGTCTTGAATTTAAGGTGAGATAACACCTTCGCAAGAAAAATTATTGAGTTGTTTTAAAATTACGAAATCATGGAAGAAGAACTAACATAATTGAAGAACTATTGTAGAAACTACATTAATAAATAGAACATTGAATATTGAGAACTAGAACATAATTGGAGAACTACATTAATAAATAGAACATTGGACATTGAGAACCAGAGCATAATTGGAAGAATTGGATTAATTTGAAAGGTGATTTTATTAAATAGGTATTAACATGGAAAAGCTTTCTGAAAGAATAGAGAATAAAAATTTATGAGTTTACAAATTTCACTAAAGCTTACAGCTAATATCTACTTAATAATTCAACAATGTCATAACCAAAAACCTTGTTATTTTTAAGATGTATATATGAAATTAGTAGATGAAAAAATTGGTTAAAGCAAGTTTAGTCATATAGCAAAAGGAAAATTAAGCAATTGTCGAGGAAAAAACTTCTGTAAAAGTTGCTTTGCCTTATAATTTTACTTACAGTAAGTAAGCAAACTTCAAGAAAGAAGTAAATCAAGAGAAGACTTCAAAAAGATGGTGAGATAGCATCTTCCCAAGAAAAATTATTAAGTTGTTTTTAAAATTACGAAATCATTAGAAGAAGGAATATTAGTTTGAAAAGTGATTTTATTAAATTGTAATAACATGGAAAATCTTTCTGAAATAAAGGCAATAAAAAATTTAAGAATTTACAATATATTTCACTAAAGCTTAAAGCTAATATCTTCTTAATAATTCCACAATATCATAATGAAAGACATTGTATTTAAGAGGTATATATGAAATTAGTAGATGAAAATTTGGTTAAAAGAAATTTAATCATATAGCTAAAAGAAAATTAAGCAATTGTTGAGGGAAAAAATGTCTGTAAAAGTTGCTTCACCTTATAGTCTTACTTCAGTAGTAAGCAAACTTCAGAAAAGTCAATAGTATTTGCATTTTCATTAAATCCAATGTTTGCATTTTTTTTTTCTATCAACATTTATGCAGAATTAATAACTTCAGAAACTATTTTAATCAAATAATTAATTAAAAAAAGTGTTTAGGATATTCTTACGATAGCTGAGTAAAAGTTTTACAATTTAAAACTAAATAGCTTATGCAGAATTTTGAAAGTTGTAAATCTACTGTTCTTCTTACATTTTTAACTATTAAAAACTTTTTAACTTTAAAAAATTTAAAAAGATGATTATTTTATATACAAACAATATTTTATTACTCAATAATATACATAATTGGTATAAAACTAAAACTTTTACATATATTTCATTAAAATAAATAAAAAAGAAAATTATATGACATTAATATATACTTAAAAATTTAATAGTAAAAATACTGAATAATAATTTGACAAAATTAAACATCATTATAATTACAAATTATTAAAATTCAAATTTATAAAAGTACAACTGCATCAATGAATATACTCAGACACGAATTAAAGTAAAACTTCATAAAGTTTAACGTAAAGCAAGGTTTTAAATGTTATCTATAATTTTCTAATTTTCCAGAAATTTTTTTTTTTTTAATTCCAAATACAAATTGCATTTCATGATAATCAATAGATACAGTTTAGGAGAACAGAATAAAAACCGTGTACGTAAAATTATTTTTCCTTAAACAAAAGTTACGGTTACAATTAAAATTTATTACACAAGAACAAAACGTTCAAACATAATCCCAAAAATCAATAAAAACAAACTTAAACACGCCTCACATCCATTGAGGTACAATAGAAATTATCATCAAAGTAAAAAAAACAAGGCACTTAGGTTACAATAATATAGAGGCAGAGCTTAGTTTCGAAGATTCTTAACGACCTATGGGGAGACAGTTTCAATCCATTTCATTTTAGAAAGAATGAAGGGGGTGTGAAGAGGTTTGGAATTCTCTTCCGAACCACAGAGTGACAAACGCTCAGAGGAACATTAATCTCTCGTGCAATCTCTCCACCCTCACTCCCCCTCTTCTTAATCTGGGGGTTCTTTTCTTGATGGAGAGGATACTTTCTTGGGGTTCCGCTGCGGCCCATTATTTACCAGATTTCCTGATGGAGAGGAACAGGTTTTAAAAGTTCCCCCGGAATTAAAAAATAATTAAATGATACCTTGAAGTGGAATAAATCGCAGAGAAAAGGAGAATGGTAAAAGTGTGTGTCTGATTGGCTGGTGGGGAGTTTTAGAGTGGAGAAATGGGTCGAATAAAACAGTGCTTGATTTCAGATGCATTTTGTTGGTGATGCAGATAGTAAATTTGTCAGTTTTTAAAATCTATTTTATATTATCTAATTAATATGCAACAATTATAGGTTTTTAATACATTGGGGATATGTGTTCCACATAGTATTCAACGAACAGGAACAAATAGGGTTGATTGCCTTCTAGGAGGAGTTTCAATTGAATATGCAACGCATTTACTTGATACATAGGAGAAAATTAATTGGTCAACTGCCACAAAGAACTAATTGGTAATTCAAAGCATTAAAGCATTAATTAACCTTTTAGATCAACTTGTAGTGTTCATTCTGTACATTCTTCTCAATAATATGAAATCAAATAGCTAAGGGAGTTTTAGAATGGTGAAATGAGTTGAATACAACAATGTTTGATTTCAGATGCATTTTGTTGGCGATAAATTTAATAAAGTTTGCAAGTTTTTGAAACCTATTTTATAATTGTTGCATATTAATTAGAGAATATTAAGTTTTTTGATATCTTGAGGATATGGAATCCATATGGTATCATACGAACAGGAACAAATAGGGTTGATTGCTTTCTATGATAAGTTTCAATGGAACATGCAACATATTTAATTGACACATAGGTTTATACTTGGAACAATTTTAGATTTTTTAATACATTGGTGATATGTTTTCAACATAGTATTCAACGAATAGGAACAAATAAGGTTGATTGCCCTATAGGGGTTTCAATGGAACATGCAACCTATTTACTTGATACATAAGAGAAAATTAATTGATCAACTCTCACCAAGAATTAATTGGTAATTCAAAGCATTAATTAACCTTTTAGATCAACTTGTGGTGTTCATTCTGTACAATCTTCTAAATAATATGAGATCAAATAGGTAATGGAGTTTTAGAATAGACAAATGGGTTGAATAAAACAGTATTTGATTTCAGATGCATTTTGTTGGCGATAAATTTTAATAAAGTTTGCCAGTTTTTTTGAATTTTATATTCTCTAATTAATATGCAACAATTAAAGTTTTTGATATATTGAGGATTTTTGATCATAAACTATTTTATTCTATGATAAGTTTCTGGAACATGCAACGTGTTTAATTGACACATAGGTTTATACAACAATTTTATAGGTTTTAAATACATTGGGGATATGTGTTCCACATAGTATTCTACGAACAGGAACAAATAGGGTTGATTTCCTGATGTTAGTTAGTAAAGTTTGTCTGTTTTTGAAAACCTACTTATTGACTAATGTGCAATAATGAATTACATTATAGGTTTTTAATACAATGGGGATATGTGTTCTACAGTGTCCATTCATTAATCAACTTTAATCAATCCTATTCTACGAACAGGAACAAATAGGGTTGATTGCCTTTTAGGAGGAGTTTTAATGGCACATGTAACCTATTTACTTGGTACATAGGAGAAAATTAATTGGTCAGCTCTCACCAAGAATTAATTGGTAATTCAAGCATTAATTAACTTGTAGTGTTCACTAATGTTCAATTAACTTTAAATAGAACAATTTGGAGTTTTCAATAGACAAATGTGAATAAAACATTCTCCTATGCATTTTGAGATCAAATAGCTAAGTTTTAGTATGGAGAAATGAGTTGAATAAAAACAGTACTTGATTTCAGATGCATTTTGTTGTGTTCCACATTTTGGTGATGCTGCTGGAACAAATAGGTTGATTTCAGTGGATGTTTTGAAAAATTTTCTGTACTCTAATTAATATGCTCCAATTAATAATGAATTATATGGTTTTTAATACAATGGGGATATGTGTTCCATTCATTAATCAATTCTTAATAGGAACAAGTAGTGTTGATCGCCTTCTAGGAGGAGTTTCAATGGTACATGCAACGTATTTGTTTGTTGCATAGGAGAAAAATTGGTCAACTCTCATCAAGAATTAATTGGTAATTTAAAGCATTAACTTGTAGTGTTCACTAATGTTCAATTAACTTTTAGAACAATTTGTAGTGTTCATCCTGTACATTCTTCTAAATAATATGAGATCAAATAGCTAAGAGAGTTTTAGTATGGAGAAATGAGTTGAATAAAACAGTGACTGATTTCAGATGTATTTTGTTGGTGATGCAGTTTGGTGATGATGCTGCAATTGGTGATGCAGTGAGTTTTGAAAACTTATTTTATATTCTCTAATTAATATGCTCCAATTAATTAAATTATAGGTTTTTAAATATTGGGGATATTTCTTCCACATAGTATTCTACGAATAGGAACAAGTAGTGTTGATCGCCTTCTAGGAGGAGTTTCAATAGTACATGCAACGTATTTGTTTGTTACATAGGAGAAAAATTGGTCGATTCCCATCAAGAATTAATTGGTAATTTAAAGCATTAATTAACCTTTTAGATCAACTTGCGGTGTTCACCCTGTACATTCTTCTAAATAATATGAGATCAAATTGCTAAAAGGAATTTTAGAATGGAGAGAAATTAGTCGAATAAAACAGTGACTGATTTCAGATGCATTTTGTTGGTGATGTTAGTTAGGTTTTCAAAAACTGACAAACTTTATTATTTGATATTCTCTAATTAATATGCAAAAATTATATGTTTTTAATACATTGGGGATATGTGTTGCACATAGTATTTTACGAATAGGAACAAATAGGGTTGATTGCCTTCTAGGAGGAGTTTCAATGGCACATAAAACGTGTTTACTTCATAATAATAATACGGATTTACTTCATACATAGGAGTGAATTAATTGGGAAACTAACAACCAAGAATTAATTGGTAATTCAAAGCATTAATTAACCTTTTAGATCAAAGCCTTATAAATAATATGAGATCAAATAGCTAAATGTGGTAGTTGACTTTACAAGTAGGAATTGTTTTTAATTTAGAAAAAAAGACGAAAAATACTTCATAAATATTAGTAAAGATTAAATCTAAAAATATTTGTCGAATATCAACGAAAAGGTAGTAGTTTTAAAAATATGTAAAAAAAAGTATGTAATTGGAAAAATATGTAAAATGTGTTGTTAGATTATAATTTTATCTTTTACAGTCTTATTTATTAAATAACACTATAAACACAAACAAAACAAAATCTTAGCATACTCTATTCAACAATCTTTCTTAATGAGAAAGATTTCAGATTTAATTTTAAAAATCACTTCTTAATGTTCTTAACAAACAATTTGAATAGATTTTTTTTTTTCTTACAGAATGGATAACTAAATCCATTTCATTAATAATTTCCCATTTTCGTAACAATTTTTCCATCTCTCCATCAAACTTTTTAAATCCTTTCAACCCCAAATCCATTATAAAAAGAAGAAACAAAAAGCAAACAACAATAACATCAACAAAAAAAAAAAACCAATAATAACAAAATTTCATTCTGAAACCAGAAACTCTCCTAAAAATTTAATAATTAGACGGTTAAAAATCCCAACCAAATTTTTTTTTTTCACACCTCCTAAACCGCGTATCCGACTTAACGGCGAATTGTCTGTAACATCCCCATAACCGGAGTAATTAAAATTTTGCAAAAGCAACTGCTCCAGCATCTTGCAAAATGAAGCTTGCACCACCCTTTACAATGGAAGAGCCACAGCGTTCAGAGGCAAATGAAGAGAAGGGTGGGCAAAAATTTCACCCTATAAGTATTGTTGTTGGGAGAAGGGGCCGCAACAATGAAAATAGGGGATTAATAGTGGGCCCTCGCTCCTTTGTGCCAGGAACAATAGGGCAGAGCGCGGAGCAGTTCGGGAGTTTCGGGATTATTCCGGGAAAGCATCGCTCCAGGGTTGCAGGGTGGAACAATGTTATGCTTCATAAGGCGCCAAGATGCAGGATATTTTGGGATTCAAAGAGTTTTTATAGTGGAAATGGAAACCATCAAAACCAATTTTTACTCTATTTGCTTAATTTATTATTGCAAGTTTTAACCATAACAACTAACATAATGAGGATTATCAGTGAGGGTTTAACATACAATATATTCAATATAGATTCAGTGTATTTTAGGATTCAAAGAATTTTTATAGTGGAAATGGAAACCATCACCACAAATTTTTTACTGTATTTGCTTCATTTATTATTATTGCCCTCTAACCATGACAATTAATATAATGGGGATTTTATCAATGAGGGTTACCATATAATACATTCCTTAAATTTTAAATTTGGTGTATTTTGATTTCTTATAATTTAAATCATTATATTTGAAAATGGCATAATGTGATATCAATTTAAAAAAGATTAGTGGTTTGGTTGGTCGCTCTACGGTCATTTTTTCTACGCTTTGGGCTAATTAGATCGGGATCTATAGTTTAACTGGGATTCCGAATCACTACCACTACTACACCGCACCACATAACTGTGCCTAAATCTGAGTTGCTTCTTTACAGTTTGGGAATGATGTGGGTGAGAAGAAGTCTGATTGAGCTCTGTGACGCTCTGCTGTCATAAGAGACCGGGACCTACAGCTCAAAGTGGATTCCGAACCACTAACAAAACATCTATGCCACTGCCAGGATTCTAACCTGAAGCCCGTGGTACCAAAGGCCAGAGCGCTAGCCAATTGACCATCCTGCAGCAAAGATTTGCGGAGTTTTCTTCGCGTAATGTTAAAGAGTGAACAGGTTGAAGTTATAACCATGACATTTAATATAATGAGGATAATAAACAATGAAGGTTAACATACAATATATTCCTTAAACATTTAATCTGGTGTAATTTGATTTCTTATAATTTAATTCATTATATTTGAAAATGGTATAATATGATATCAAAAGATGTGTGGAGTTTCCATCGTGTAATGTTAAAGACTTCTATTCCACACGCTAAACCTCTAGAATCTCTTAACAAACACTGAATTTTTGAAGTGATTCTTGAAGTTCGTATGAAATCTGAAATCCAAACTTATTATTACAAAAAAAAAAAAATACTTCTTTTAAAATTTCTTTCAATTAATTTGAAAACATATATAGTTTAAGATAATTCTGTCAAAATTTCGCTTGTTGTTCGTATTAAAACAAATTGTTAAAAGGAAACAACCGAATTTAAAAGTAAACAACCGACAACAACCTAATTTATTAGAAACCGAAGAATATCCAATAACAACCCCATGCTAACAATCATAAATTCAGAAATGCAACAAGTGAAGAGAGAAGACATCATCTCAATATCTGTTATCATATTTTAAATTAATTAATCATTACGGAAGTTAAAACAACTAAAGTTGTCCAACCTAATGGAGACAAACTCTCTCGTTTAATTAAGACTGCAATCAGAAAAATTGGTCTCATTTGAGTATCTCGTAATAATCCTTCACTCTTCTTAGCATGAAAATGTCTACTTCAAAACAAATTATATTAGAATCTTCAAATATAACTGTCTGAAGTTTGAGTAGGTTTCCCAAGCCATGTATTTTAAATTGGTTAAATTAAGTCGAATAATTACTCTAGTTGTCCTTAGTTGTAAGCTGGATCATTCTAGAAGTGTTTGTTGTATTGTTGTGGAAGTTTAATTATGATTTAATCATTGAAACTTGATGTTAACCGTAACTTTGTAAAATAATAATTCGTAAAATGTAATTCATTATTATTCGTTAAAAACTAAAAAAGATTTATTTTATTTCAGGTATCTCTTGAGAATCAAAACTAAGGTTTATTATATAGTAATAAATTTCTAAGCATTAGTATTTTGAATGAAACATTAATTTAAATGTGTGTTTACAACTTTCAAAACTATATTTCAAAAGTTTTGTGGTTGAAAGTATTTTTAACTATATAATAAAAAATTAATTTTGTGAATCTTAGTTATCATTGCATAAAAAATTTTTACATTTTTTTAAAATTTATTTGGTTAATTAAGGGAAATTAAAATCAAATAGCATGAAAATATTAATTGAAATATCAATTATTTCAATATTATTCAACTATTAATCAGTAATTAATAAAATAATTGAAATTAATTAATAAAATAATATTGAACAATAAATAAAATAATAATTGAAACTCAATTATTATTTTTCAATTTTTATTACTTCAATTATTATTCAATATTATTTTTTTCAAGAACTGTGACAATTTTGTTTGAGTTTAATAATAATTGAAAAATTTGATACTTTTAAAAATAAAATAACTTATACTTTGACAAAATAAATTTAAAAAAATTTCTGCAGTCGTCTAGACAATATCTTATTCTGATCATTCTCTTATTCCAAGAAGAAAAATGTTAAGATTCTAAAATATTTTCCATAATTTATTTATTATATTTAAAATTAATATTCTCAGCTTAATCAATCTTTCTATTTAGCATAAAACATAAAAATAATGTTCAAAATTTCAAATAGTCGACTTGGAATTTTTTTAATAAGCCAAGTAAGAAATTTTGGGCGATTTATCGCCAAAATTAGTAAGCCGCATAGCAAAATACTGCTTGTGAATGGCAACGAGTCCTACGCGGCTGGACAGAGTAGATAAGGTAAAACGTTCCTTACCCCTGCCAAGAATTTATACAGAGTGTATAAATCGAATTGCCACATTCATACTGTTTATGCTACACACTGGTATGGTAAATGGTCAACCTTGCCGATATTCTGCGGTGCTTTAATCATACCTGAAACGCCCTCAATCTTCTAAGCTCATCCCTCGAAACTAAATACTCAATGCGAAACGATCGCAGCAAAGAGTTTATTAAGGATTGACTTGAGTACCATACAAAAGAATGGAGGATTCAATAGCAAAGATGTGATGTAGGCAGGAAATAGTGATATTGCTATGTATAAACCTGTAAATGTATAGTGGAAAACGGATTATTTATTTTTAATTGAAGATTAATAGTTGACCTTTGTAGTTTTTCAAAAATTAAAGTTATAAGCAAAATTAATTAAAATTTTTTGGGGTTTTTGAATATTTACAGATATTCGTTAATTAAGTTGAGTTATATATCGTTATTGAAGATTAATATTTATTTTTAATTGAAGATTAATATTTATTTTTAATTGAAGATTAATATATATTTTTAATTGAAGAATAATATTTATTTTTATTGAAGAATAATATTTATTTTTAATTAAAGAATAATATTTATTTTTTATTGAAGAATAAAACTTATTTTTAATTGAAAATTAATTTTTGACCCATGTAGTTTTTAAAAATTAAAGTTATAAACAAAATTAATTACATTTTTTTTTTTTGGTTATCGCATATTTATAGATATTTGTTAATTAAATTGAATTATATAGTCGTTATAAGTACATCGTTATTAATCTGAGTTATATATTATCTTCAATTGGTTTATATAGATTCGTCAAAATAAAGATTCATTAAATAATTAAATAACTGAGAAGAACCATTTTTGCAATAAATTTTGAGAAGTGATTATTGTTTTTTATAAACTGTGATAATTTTGGTTTTCGATTATAACTATTTGATGTAAGACATATTTGCTCAAATTAAATAAATTTTACTTTTGAATAAATCTAATTAGAATTCTGTTCATTTCGCTAGTAAACTTTCTTGATTTTTCGTTTTTAGTTTTTGGAAAATTTTACAGGATAAATATTTGGTGAAGGAACATGATTGCATGTAGATGGTATCAGAGAAGGTACAACAGTGGCAGAAATAGCACGTTCAATATGGTTAATTTGTGAATGAGGTAGTGGTTTAATTTTTTGTAATGGATGATAAGTTATACCAGTTATACTGCAATAAGTTATCCCAAAAACATAAGAATATGAAGGTATAGAAATTTCCATATGCATCGCCATGCCTTTCTTTTGTAGAGATATATAAATATAGTGGCATATTAATGAAATATTATTGTAATTTGGTGAAGAAACAGGAAAGGATGTAGATGGCATCAGTGAAGGTACAACAGTACAGAAATGTACGCGAGTGACAGAAATAGCATCTTCAGTACGCTTAATTTGTGAAAGAGGAAACTGTTTAATTTTTTTGTAATGGAGAACAAGTTATATATCAGCTATACTGCAATAAGTCATCACTAAAACAGAGTACGAAAGTACAACCCTTTCCATACGCCATGGCCTTTATTTTGTAGAGATATACATAAATATTGTGGCATATAAATTAAATAGTACTGTAATTATTTATAAAAAAAATTATTGCTTTTAAATATATATAATCAAAAATATAATTTGCAGTTGTATATGAGGTAAGTGAACTCACCAAACACTGTAAAGGCAGCGTTTCGGGATCGAATCCCGGCTACTCCATCGGCTGCTCCAACTTGGCACTGGAACATGGCATTGTCTTCCAGAGTGACGCTGCTGATGTGCAGCGAAAAATCTCCTGCAAGAAACAATCAACATTATAGTGACTTCAAAAGAAATGATGTTTAGAAAGTATATCTTGATTGTATCAAAATATATTGTTTAGGAATTTTCTAATTCAACATTTTGGAATGAAGTCATTGTAGAGTTTTGTTGTTAGTGGCCTTTTACGAATATTAAGAATATGTTTGATGTTGTTTTGATAAATACTTTGATTTTTTTTTGCTAGCCTATTACATTCAGCATTTATATTGAATATTGATAAATAAGGCTTGAATAGTGATACAATTTTATTATTAAAAAACATATAGATGAATCATAAGGGCCTAATAACCGAGTGACTAGTGCTCGATGCTATAGCTTTCGGGTTCGAATTTTGACGTTGGTATGGATGTTTGTAGTGGTTCAGAATCCACTTTAAACCGTAGGTTTCTGTCTAATATGATTATAGAGAGTTGGCTGTAGGGCTGACAACCTTACTCAGTAAAAAGAAAACATCTCCTGCCTCAAATTTGCCACTAGGCAGACGGCCTTGGCACAACCATTGGTCTGTTGCGCCAATGATGAATCATGTGAATATAATGATATGACGATATGACATATTTGATGAATACATAAAAATGTAAGATTTATAAACAAAAAATATATTATATATATCCGATTTTTAAAAATCAAAAAGAATTTTTTTTTTTTTTTCAGTTCACAAAAAAAAAAAAAAAACTTATTTAAAACGTTAATAATTTTGCATCAAATGTACAATCTAATTTTTAAATAAAATTTTTACATTAAATGTATAAAATTTTTTTAAATAAAATTTTTAAAAATTAAAAATTAAAAAAAAAAAAATAATAAAAATTTATTAAAAAATAAATAAAACAGAGATATCGAATGAATTATGAGTATATAAAACATTATTGAGTTATATAACTGTAGAAAGTTGTGTGTTTTTGGTTATATATAAAAATATCAGTACTTAGAGAGAAAGCTGTTGTGATCATTAACGATATTTATTTTTGAATGAAAGTCATAAATGCCATTTTTATACCAAACAGTAATTCCCCAAACTTAAGCTTAAAGAAAGAAGAATCAACTATAAATCAAATAAAGTAACTTTTTACAGTAAAATAAAAAAAAATGAGAAAAACTAAACTTATTTTGTGAGCTAACAAATTATGTTTTCAAGACCAATGAGTAATAGAACAATAACTTGAAACAATTCTCTCCAAGATGGGCTTAAAAAAATAACTTTTTTTCTCTCTTTTTACCAGAACGCACTACACATTTCTTCTTATTTATAGCCGATTGTGTCAAATTTAATTGTTTTTATGGCATCCAAGAAGGATTTAATCTTTCCAAAATTTTGAACTGTACCGATACACCATTTTATTCAACTTGTAACACCCATTTTATTGCTGTCCGTATCCACTTTTTTTTTTTTTTTTTTTTTTTGCAATCTAAAATATAAAGATCTTACATAAAAATATTAAAACAACCAAAGAATAACTTAGCTCAATCTTTTCCCTAGTTCTTAAAAAAAAAAAAAAGTGTTTTTCTCAAAATGCAATCCTCTTACTGCTTAACCGTGCTCGTTTTTTTTTTTTTAAATAAAATATTATCATCAGAAAGGGAACAGAATAAAGAAATACACATCCGACTAAATGATTTAATTTTGTTTTGTTTTGTGCTCTTTTTCTTATTCTTCTAGAGGGGTGAGGGGAAAGAGTTTGCTATTTTTATATGGCAACTTGGAAAAGGTCGTAAAAAAAGTGGCATATAATTTATAGCTGTAAGTTCTATGTGTTCCATACTGTATTTTGGAAGACCCCCTTTTTAACTCAGTATTTTAGCGAAGAACCCATATCCTATGTTAGAGAATGGGGCAATAGTTTTTATCAGCTATAACAGGCCATTCTGAGTACATACATTAACAGCGTTCTGCGCTATTTCACAATATAGCAGTGAAAAGACCGTTAATGGAAAATGGAACCCATTGAAAACTTGCAACCGATGCACGATAGATCGTTTTAGGCTGCTGTTTTTTATTTCTGGCTGTTTGTTATTTCTTCTTTCTCTTACTCTTTTTTTTTTTTTTTTTATTGCCTAAAGATCTCAATGCATTTTGTTTCGGATGAATTCGGCAATTAATCGTGGGTGAGAATCTCAAGATTTCGTTATGTTTTGCTGGCGAAGAATAATGGAGATTTATTGTGGATTCAGAATGTATAGTGCATACTCTGGATATGCACCATGCCATGTATGGTGATTAACCAGAATATGTAAAGAGCAGAAGTTCTGATGCATTTAAAATTGCGAAGGAGGACATAATAATAAAAATCGTAATAATCGTAAATAAATTCTTCATCGTAATCTTTTAATGAATCTGAAGCAATTCATTATTTCTAATGAATGAAGAACGTTATAAAGTATAAAACTTTTTAGTGTACTTTGAAGTATTAATTTAATTGCAGCTATAAAAGAAAATAATTAACTGTGAAGATAAGCTATAATATTTTTAATAATTGGCTGTAAGCCTTAAATAAGTGTCATAAGCTTCAATAAGTTAGTTGTGATTAATTCCATCATGATTTGCTCACTACTTTTTATTCATTCAATACTGATAGTTAGAATTATTATTATTAACATATGCATAAAAACTTTCCTATTCTCAATAGGATAATATCTTTATATTCCATATGTCAAGTTTATATTATTATTTAATATATTTGGCATTTTATTTTAATAAATAAATAAATAAAATAAATTATTTAAAAAAAAATATTGAATACTTAAATTTTATTTTAATATATTGCCCATGAAAATAAAATTCATAGTTTAAAAATTGTTATAGAATTTTATTCTGGCAGTGGAATATAATTTTATCTTTTTTAATTTCAAAATTCCTTGTTATTTTTTTTTTTTTTTTTTAGAATGTAGGGATAAAAATTACATTAATATCATCTGTTTCCGGGTCATTTTATGGCTTTGATACTCAAAATGATTCTCAAAATAATAAATGGATATTCCAGCTTTCTTCCAACAATTACTCAAACACAGACTTTTACAACCGGCTTTAACTCTCATAAATTTATTTTTCACAATACAAAACAGAAAAACAGCATTTATATATATATAATTCCAAATAATATAATGGCATCGTTCTTCAGATCCAACGAAATGGCGCGAAACATTAAAAATTATTGGTCTCTTTCACAAACAACATCAAGTTTTGGGGCAAAAAGAAAAAAGAAAAATAGTCGCAGATTATTTTTCAAAGTTCCAGACAGAAAACAGTATTTTTGCTAAAGGCCAGACATTTGAAATATATCGATACCATCTGCGCAGGCAATGCAAGAATAATATTTAAGACTAGTCACCGACCTAGTCTTGAAAGACTCCTTTCTTTTCAAACATGGAGCAAAGAAGTCTTTCTTTTTCTCTGGGAGAAAATTGTTTTATTGCATTATTCACACTTCATTATGCTTTGTTTGAGGACGGATTTAAGATGGTTTTTTTTTTTTACTTTATTTTCTTGTGTGATTTCTGGTGGAAAGAAGGTCCGAAGAATGCTTGATGTTCTGTGTGGTTGTAGGTAATGACTTATGAAAATCGATGGGAATTTTTGATGGATCGTTTTTAAAAATCTAAAGCTTCAGATTTTCCACGTAAAAAGATAAAATAAAAAAGAATTAAACCTTATTTAGTTTAATATGAATTTGTTTTAATTTCTGAGGTTATTTTGTGGTTAATTGATTTTCAAATATATAGATATTTATCTATATATTTGAAAATCAGTTTACACAACATATTCTAGTTAAAATAAATCAAAATAAAATCGAATAATTAAAATAAAAATAAAATTGACTATTATTAAAAAAATTATATATAAAAATAAAATTGAATTTATTTCAGTGTTACGCATCAAATATATATTATTTTTAAATTTCTCGTTCCTCTTTTAATTTTGTGCATTTCTTAAAATTATACGATTAATTAAGGATACATAAGAGTTTTATCAAGAAAAGAATATATCAGTTGTGTTTCTCAAGATTTTGTATTTTTAACTTTACTTTTTTTAGATTTGCATATAAAAAATAAGATAAAAAAAAATAATAGAATGGGGATTAATATTTCCGATACCTGCTTTTTTTTATGCAATAATTCTATAAAACTTTGGAGATTAATAATTCTTCATGATTATTTTAATAATTCTGATAATTTTAAAAAGATGAATATTTTTAATATTGTCTTGAAACAATACGAAAATGTACCATGCAAATAAAAAAAGAAATTTCCTTACCTTCATCGTCACTGCCAACCATGGTGTACCTGGGGAAGCCTCTGAGTTCTCGGTCTGATCCGAGTCCGAAACCGTCTCGAGTCCACTGCAGGGTGCCGACTTTGTTGAGTACCGACATGGCAGGACGGCAGGTTTGCCCACGATTGCTGTCCTGTCGGCTGGTTCGATGGCAAATTCCTGAGGCGGCTTTCCATTCCCTGTAGAAGAGAAACTCTTAATAAAATCTATTCATAGAAAACATTATGAAAAAATTTGAATTCTAAGCACAGGTGAAAATGTCAGTTATAACTATATGCTAGTTATTCATGGACAAATATGTTTATTTATGTAAATACTGTTACATATTTATGTAAATTAAGCATTGATTATATGGGCATTCAAAGTCATAGCAGTTTGAACAGTAATGCCACACCATGAGACTTAGTAAAAGATTAGTGCAGAAATTGTGTCAAAATCAAGAAACAATGAGTATAGATGAATGTAGATAACAATTAACAACAGAAAAACTCATTACATAGAAGATAGGCCTGTTTTTCTTTTTGAAGATTTCTGCACATTAAGTGAAAAATTACAAAACATTTCAATATTTTTGTGGTACATTTGATGACATACTGGAAATGTTGAACGTAATTTATAATGATAATAAAAAAAAAGTTTTCTAAAAGTATTTTTACAAATATCATCTAACTTTTTGCAATGTAGGAACCAAATTTTATATAAAAAAAGCCATTTTTTATGACCAAAAGAAAAATGCATCCAAACGTTTTTTTTAACGCGAACCATAAATAAATAAATAATAATAATAATAAATGATGCACAGTAAAGCTTTTTTTTTTTTAAATGAAAATATCTTCTTCTTTATTGGCGCACGGCCGCCCCATGATAGGCCAAAGCCGTTCTGCCTACTGTCAGATTTCGAGACAGAAGAGATGTTTACTTTTTAAGAGGTAGCCTTCCCTACATCTGACACTCTACAGTCATAATGGATCAGGACCTACAGTTTAATGTGGATTGCGAACCACTACAAACATTCATGGCACCGCCAAGACTCGACCCAGAAACCTATGGCACCGAGCGCCAATGCGTTAGTCAGTAGGTCATCAAGCTCCAAAATGAAAATAAACAAGATATAAATTTAATCTTCATAAAAACATCTCATCTTAAATAACAAACAAATCCCATCATAAAAAATACAATTTTTCAAGATTTACGAAAATTTTTAAGCAACATTTCACCTCCACAACTGTTTTCTCACAAATTCAGAACAGTAAATCATACACACAAACACTCAAATCCAACAACCTCAAAAACGTCCTACGTCCAACTGTCGTATTAGACAAGGACCTACAGTTTAATGTGAATTCCGAGCTACTATAAACATCCATGGTACAGCCAGGACATGACCCAGAAACCTGTGGCACCGAGCTTTAGTCCCTGGGCTATCAGGCACCAAAATGAAAATATACAAGATATAAATTTAATCTTTATTATTTAAGATGAGGTGTTTTTCTATCTTAAAAAAATAATAAATTTACAAAAACAACATCCATCATAAAAAAATCATACAATTTTTCCAAGATTTACAGTTTAATTTTTAAAACAATGGTACATTTCACTTTAGTCCCTGGGCTATCAACTGTTTATAAATTTAATCTTTATTATTTAAGATGAAATTCAGAATACAATTTTTCCAAGATTTACAATTTTTTAAACAAATTTCAAACACAAATTCAAATAGTAAATCCAACAACCTCAAAAACGTCCTACGTCCAACAGTCATAAGAGACCGGGACGAAGAGTTTAATGTGGATTCCGAAACCTGTGGCACCGAGTGCCAGAGCATTAGTCACTAGGTCATAAGGCCCCAAAATGAAAATAAACAAGCTATAAATTTAATCTTTATAAAAACATCTCATCTTAAATAATAAACAAATCCATCATAAAAAATACAATTTTTGCAAGATTTACGAAATTTTTTTAACATTTCACCTTCCACAACTGTTTTCAAGAATATTAAATCATAGACACACACACACTCAAATCCAACAATCACAAAAAAAAAAATAATAAAATAAGGCTATATTTAAATTCACTCAGTAAAGATTGCATTTCTGATTTATATTCCCAAGTGAAAAATAAACACTGCATTTAGTCATGGGCAAAAAAAACTAAAAAAACTACAGGGAATTTCCAGAGTAGTGGCCTGCGATGAAGGATTGGCTGTGACTCAGTACACATGTATTAGGGCCGTCGGAGGTTTTTGGTGTTATTTATTGCAAGGGAAACACAGGACTCGATTTAGAGTAAAGAGTTGATGTTTCCTGTTATGCTAGCGAGTGAGCTTTTGACAGAACTTGATAAGCAGATACCCTAGAGGTGGAAAAGGGGAATAAAAAAAAATGCTGCAACACAAACTGGAAGAACAACACGTGTGAAATACAGCGTGGTTGACAAGAAACAGCGTCTGGTGAGAAAGGAATAAAAATGGTTGGAGTGGATTATGATAGAAAATGGATATTCCCAAATGAAGCATAAGTAACCTTTTTGTTTGCAAAGAGTTTAACTGTGATTTGTTAGATTAATGTTGATTCTTAATCATAACTTAAGATATAGCAGGATTTATCATTATATAAACGGTTTTGTAAGGTCTGAAAATATAGCTATAAAGTAAAGTTTGATTTTAAGAAACTGTACTCATTCCAGCATTTTTATGATATATGCATATAACCATTATATTTTTCTTTAAAGAAAACCATTATCTTTTTCCTTAACCATTTTTTTTTTTCTATAAATATAATCATCATTTTTTCCTTTAAATATAATCATTATCTTTTTCCTTAAATATGACCATTATCTTTTTCTTTAAAAAAAATAATGGTTATATTTAAGATAACCATTAACTTTTTCTTTAAAGATAATGATTTTGGAGTTCTTTTGCTGAGAAATAAATTGAATTTTTATACAACTTGACAGAATTTGCAATCATATTATGATATAATGCTACAGTTATGGTTCGGCCAAGATATAAAACTTCATATGATGACATGAGCTTATTCATAATTTAACCATTATACAAAAAACGAATATTTTTTATGATATCAGATGATAATATGGTGATATACAGTAATAGCAGATGATAATATGGAGTAATCATGAATAAGATATACAACATTTTTAACAAAAATTATAATTTAAAATCTCACTAAATTTATTGCCTACTGAACATGATGACAATCAATAAAGAGTTACTAACCATTATATATAAAACGAATATTTTTTACGACAACACGCTTTGAACTGCAACCAAAACATTGATACTTCTGTAACCAAGACCAATAATGTTATAAGTAGAATTTAACTTAAGTAACTACAGTATCATTTAGTACCACAAGACTCAATGCCTGGATGAATAGTCAGAAGATCTTCATTATATACAAAACGACAATTTTCGTGGCCCTATTTATATATTATTTCACGCTATTTATAAACCAACTCGAACTTGGTGCATTTTAAAAGATTCATAAGTTCAATTTTTCCCTTCCCCATAAAGAGCGTTTAATGGGACACGCAGGACAGACTATCAGAATATTCGAATATCACGTTCTCTTGTAACTGAAACCGCTGTGTCCCCTTCATGGTAATTACTGCTCAGGTGTGCAGCCCCCTCTTACGACAAATTGCAGTACTTAGTAAATTGAAGCACCACTTGGTCGATGCTTGCAGCGTTTAAAGCCAGAGAAGCTACAAGAAAAGGCACTAACGATTATGAAACGCAAAATTCTAGCCGCACGGAATATATGCACCAAATGATATTTCGATGTCACGTCGCTCCAAACAAACGATTTAGCCTGTCATGTTCTTAAAGCAGGACTATTCGTTTCTGCTGGTAAAACACGCGAAGAACAGAAGGATGGTAAAAAGAATGGTATGGAGTTGTTTAATGGTAGAATTAATATCTTGAAGAGGTTTATTAAATATGATACCATCTTAGTGATATACCGTTTAGCACTATTTCATTCCTTGCTATTTTCAGAACAGATTTAAATATTACAATAAAAAAAATGAATAAAAGTTTCGACAATTCATTAAATTTATACAGTCTGGGAAATGATTTGCCATTATTAATATTTTATAATAATCTTTAATGGATTGCATTAGATTATCGAATTATACATTTGTTTAGGTCTGCCAAATTCCTTTTGGAAAAAAAACTACAAATTTTCATATTTAAAAATTGATTCAAGTAAATTTAAAATTCAGTTTAAAAGACAAAAGTATTATACTGAATTTTTAAAATGAAGTTTAATAGTATATTATAAATTGCAACTTATAGAATGCAATTAAAATCAAAACATTAAGAGATCTTGGCAGCTAAAAGTTTATTGTATTCAACAATCAGACGTAAACTGCATTCAAAAATTTCCTTTAAAACTTTAAACACAACGAAGTTGACTATCTGTTGTATTATTATATGCTAATTCGAACTTTGCCATAATTTTCTCAAATGAAATTATAATATTCCAAAAAAAAATCCGTTTAATAGACAAAAGAATTATATATCATTTTTAAAATGAATTTTAACAGTATATTAGAATGAAACTAATATCAAAACTATTATAAAACATCAGAGATCTTTACAACCATTTCAATACATTATATTCAACAATCAGACGTAAATTGAATTCAAAAATTTCCTTTAAAGATAACGAAGTCGACCATTAATCCTATCATTATATGCTAATTCGAATTTTACCATAATTTTTTCAAATGAAATGATAATAATCTAAAAAAAAATTCAGTTTAGTAGACAAAAGAATTATATAGAATTTTTAAAATGAATTTTAACAGTATATTAGAATGAAACTAATATCAAAACTATTATAAAACATCAGAGATCTTGACAACCATTTCAATACATTATATTCAACAATCAGAAGTAAACTAAATTCAAAAATTTCCTTTGAAGATAACGAAGTCGACCATTAATCATACCATTATATGCTAATTCAAATTTTGCCATAATGTTCTGAAAATAAATTAAAAATATTCTAAAAAAAAATTATTCTACTTTGAAGACTTTTCTACTTCGTCCACAATACACAAGTAATCTATTCACCAAAAACTAAGCTTAAAACTCTCAAGGAAAAGTGTAAAAGCTTTTCCCTTTCTATACCACCGACATTGAAAAATGTTGGGGAAATAACTCCTTCCACCCAAACCTCGACAGACCAATCACTGATCAGCACCACCAGTGATATGGGGGAGAAATAGTGGGAAAAGGTTAGAAGATGTATGAAATTCAACGAGCGGGGAAGATTCTGTCAGCATTAAAGGGAAAAGCTGAAATCAATGCAGATTAGAGAAGAACCTGGAGCACATAAATCTTCCCATTATGATGTAGCCCCCATAACCATTTGTTATGAAGATGTATTTTGGCTGCTAATGGCGGCTTACCGCACTTTATCCTAATGGCTCATTGTATGTTTGTCTAGATAATGAGGGAAGAAGGTAAGATTTCCATCCACCCACCTCTGTGACAATTGCCTCCTGGAAATATAATGCGTTATGTTCGTTTGCAATCGATGATTGTCAAATTGTGACAGATGCGAAGCGTTAACTGTAACTGCGTTTCAAGTTAGCAGTAAATGAGCGGGAAATGTAATATTCGAATTTCGTAAAATGTTGTAAATGTTTGGATGGGATCCTAATAAAGTGTATTTAATAATTCAGAATAAACAATGGAGAAATAATGAAGGATATATTGGGTATGTTGCTGTTTTCGTTTGAAGGTGGTTGAATAAATATAATATTCAAGTAATCAGAGGGTTGATAAAAGATTAAATATGGTTCGTTAAACATTTAACATGATGCAGTTGAATTATGAGCGATCAAAGACATCTCAATGGTTAACAAGAAACTCTATTTCGAACTTGTCAAATATAAAATGGATTTTGCGAATTTAAGACATGAAAAAAATATTTGTAAAGGAACTTATTAAAGGAATATATAAGTAGTTTTGAAAAGGAATATATATGTAATTGTTCTTATTAAAGGAATAATAAGACGCCATTTAGACACCACGTGGATATTTCTATTCCGCGAAGATTTAAATAATAAATAAATATTTAAAGTGTAAAAATTTTTGGTAAAAGTTATAAAATATAATTACATTGATATTTTTGGTTTTTGTTTACCAGTAATACGAGGTTTTACAAAATTAACACCTTAATTGCATTAAAAAGCCAAAAAGTAACATTTTCTTTCAATTTTTTGAAAAATAATTTCATATATAATTTTGTATTCTCTCAAAAATGATCTCAAATTTGGCAAAAATTTATTAAAACGATTAGCTTGCACCTCATAATACTAATACTTTAATATCAATACAAATTTGAAATATTTCATTATGTTCTTGTTTCTAATCGAATAAACAGAGTACAAAAGATCAGTAACCGATAGGCTCAGTTTGAAATCTAATAATTAGATAACATTAAACGTTAACATCTAATTGTTTAACGTGAAATGTTAACTTTAATTTTTGGAAGTTAATTTAATTTTTAGCGTTAAGACTTTGGTTTAATTTTTGGATTTTAACATTAACGTTTGGAGTGAACATGATTAACTAAAAGCTGGAAAAAACGTCCATCGAGTTTGTGGAGGATGGGTAGGGAAGACGAATCTCTCAGATGCTGCCTTTTGGGTTGGTATTTTCATTCAAAATTTCAGTTGCATTAAAATGAGTGTAAGGTATTTCATTACTATAGATAACATACCAAACATTACCTTGGTAAATATTGAATGCGTTATTTATTTCCCATATGAATGAAAAAAAATGTAAAGTGTCCCATGTTCAACAATCCTCTTATTTGAAAATGAAATTTAAAATAACTTAAGAATTCTTTAATAAATACAATTAGCGAAATATTTTAATCAAAAACAAACCCACAAATTCAAAAGCTTTTGTTATCTCCCCCAACCCAATGATACTCTATTATGCAGAACTGCCAGTCATCCCAAATTACGAACAAGAAAAAAACAAAGAAAAACCACTTCCATCTTTAAATTTAAACTGAAGCAAAAACAATTGAGCAAATTTTCTTCAATATATCGTCTGCGAAATTAATTTTTATCTCCCTCGGAACTGGCAACACCAAAAATTGTGATTAATGAGTGGTTCTCCGAGTGCCAAATGTCAAAGCGGAAAAATAAATTATGAAGACTTCCTCGCGGCCATATTCTTCGGAGAAAACTTATTCGGAACTTCTTTTCCAGAAGGAAGGAAGTTCTTCGATAATGTTAAAAGTATTGCCATTTTTAACGCTCAAAAGCGTCAAAAGTTTTCTTTCTTGTTCTACAACAAACAGTTTTTTTCCACCAGATATACTCAAGAATCAAGAATTTTGAAGAAGGGTTACGCGAATAATTACGAAAGACGAACACAACGTAAGCTCTTCAACACGGTTTCCTTTATTTGGGAGAATCCCGGCGACTGAACAAATAACAATATGTTATTACGCTTTATTGTTATATATATTTATTTTTCTTTCTTTCTTTTTAGTCTTTCTTCGGAAAAGGAGCAAACACTCATTGTCCATCCAGAATTTGAGTATTTTTCGATTCGTAGGAGAGTGTGCTTTTTCCTTTTGGATGACGGTATACGAAATGTCTGGCAGGTTAAAGCGGGAGAATTTTTTTGGAATTCTGTGATGAATGTTTTTTGTTCCAATGGGGTAGGATTTTTGTGTGTTAAAAGTCAATTTTCATAGTTGTATTTTTAATAAAGTTTATTATAAATAGAAAAATTTAAAACATTTGATTTTTTAATAATTATTTTATAAAATAGCATGATATGGTACAAAAAAAAAAAAAAAAAATTTTTTTTTCATATATATAATTAGTAAAATTATAAATGCAACAAAGTTGTAGTGATAAATAATATTATTCAACAATAAAAATATTATTTAAGGCAAAAAATACTATTCATTATTTTTATGAATCATATTAAAAAAATTTAAAACTATTAAATTGTTTGTACAACTACTGACCTCCTTGAAAATTTTAATTTTGTTATTTTATTGAATTAATTAAATTAAAATTTCAAAACAAATCACTAAAAATAAGACAGCCTATAAGAATAGCATAAGAAAATTATTTTTAACTAATACTACGGACATATAAGGACAATACGCGAAAATCGACGTGTAACCAAATTGTCGAACTGATACCAAGGTATGTGTTCGATAGCTCACACACAAAAATAAACTCAAGTAAAAAACGTGGACTGTATAAATTAATCTCCTTTATTATGCAGCCATCAAGCTCGAAGATGCACTGCCACACGACCATTCT
Organism: Caerostris extrusa; assembly: GCA_021605095.1. NCBI lineage: Eukaryota > Metazoa > Arthropoda > Arachnida > Araneae > Araneidae > Caerostris > Caerostris extrusa. Next base: position 78,924 of record BPLR01008440.1, on the reverse strand, counting down.
CTTTGGTCGAAGTTGTTCAACTCATTTAGTTTATGCAGACATCAAACTCGAAGATAGATTGCCACACAACCTTTCTCTTTGGTTGCAGAGTTTCAACTCCTTTAGTTTATGCAGCCATCAAGCTCGAAGATAGACTGCCACGCGCAACCTTTCTCGTTGGTTACAGAAGTTGAACTGAACCTTTATACATTCTTTCTCTCTCTCCCGTCAGTTCACCCCTGCCAGACACCCCCACAGACAGGATGTTTTTCTGGACATAGGGCGTTGACCTCCCCCTATTGGGTTTCGACGTAACAGTATGAATAATGTTGATCGAGGAAATAATAGCAATGATGAAATATCGATTTCTTACTGAGACAGAAAAATATAAGTTAACGTATAATGCTAAATCAATTCACAATTAAAAAACAAAAAAACATAATAGCAATACTTTAAATTCAACTGATACCCGAGATATAAATTTTTCTACTTGCTTTATTTACCACCATACATTAAAAGAGATTCAACAGCACCCCGAAAGCACCGAGTACCGTTACACTACACACACGAGGCAAAGGAGTAATGTCTTCAAAGAAAATTGTCCCATGTTTGAATTTATTGTTCTTGAACGCCAGGCACTTTCATTGTGAAGGAACGCAGAGATTAGAAGATTCAGTTTTTACCTAGGACACACCATAAGGGGTTATGACACAGCACCTATTTTGCTTCCCTTCACTGAAAACCCCAAAAATTATTATTTTACTATTATATTATTTTTATTATTATTTTTTTATTTTGATCTTCTTTCTCGAGTCCAAAAGACAAAAATTCCAGCCTACAAATTTATCAAATCCATTCTTGAGATAGACTCTGAAACTTTCAGTTCCACATCGCTCATCAATTTCGAACCAGACATGATTGGTTCGGAAACTAAACGATCTACCCCACCAGAGCCGCAATCGAATGCAATATAGGAGAAAATCTAAAATTTTCAATTAAACTCGACTGTTGTGCTAAACAGTTTGTCATAATTTTCACACATTCTACTCGTTTTTTCAAAGCAGCGACTGTAGTATCCGCTATTGACAGAAATCGTACTTATGTGCCTTGATTGTGGAGATATGCGAAAGGGATTAGTTGAGTTATAGTTATAGTTGAGTTATAGTTTTGTGTATATATAACAAAAATCCTATAATTCATAATTTGAGGACATACTAACGGTTAAGTTCCAAACTTGCTTACTGACAAATCCACAAATCGATCGAATCTTCTAACTAAATCAACAACGACTCCATCCCAAGCCAGAACTACAAACAATTCAATCGTCATTGGCATTCAGCGCGCACACACACAATCAAACTCGCATTTGTCAGTCGAGTTCAACCGATTCTCACCTGCACCAAGGGGGACGAATGACGTTTGCAAACCAGGAGGTCCAATTGATGAATAAGTAAGCCATAGATGGCACAGCTTCAAACCAGCGTGTACGCCATGTAGACACATAAGGTCTTAGAAGTGGAGAGTGCATTAAACTGGCTTGCCTGGGCCCTTCAACCTGCTTAAGGAAGGAAGGCTGCCCCCATAAACGATTCGTGTCTACAAAGCTGGGGAAGGTCAAAAGGGTGGGGGTGGAAGTTATGCGATACAGTCGATTAGGTCCCTGGCTGTTCAATATGCATGCAAATCCTGAGCTGGGAATGCTTGCATTGGAAAGCCGGTGCAGAATCAGCATAACTCGCGCGTCCTTAGCTGCATATTACAGGGTATCGGGTTTCTGGAGGAAGTACGATTTGTTAAAGTTTGGGGGAGATATCGGATCGATGCGTTTATTTCCAAGGATGATACCGGTTTGGATGGTGCAGGGGAATTTCCTAGATTGGGATGGATGGATGGATATGGGGATTTTTTAAGGATGAAGGGGATTTTTTTTTTTAAAAACATTTTTATTTGGGTTTATACCGTCAGGGACGTGTTGGGTTTGGGGATAAATACAGTGAAATTGGAAATTCGATTCGCAAAAAACATGTCTTAAAAAATGTTTTTATGAAATTTATTTATTTTTAACTCGCATTTATAATTGGTAAAGTATTTGTAATTTACTTGATACTATTTTCCTACATGTGAATTAATACAACGGATGATAGATGAATGGTAATTTACAATCGTTTCAATTTTAGAAAGCAGAAAAACTAAGAAAATATAAATTGCTAAAAAAATTCTTTTATAGGACAAAATTTTTATATTATTAATAGTTTATAGATATAAATCTATATTGTTCCTAATAGTTTATCGATATAAATCTATATTGTTCCTAATAGTTTATGGATATAAATCTATATTGTTCCTAATAGTTTATGGATATAAATCTATATTGTTCCTAATAGTTTATTGATATAAATCTATATTGTTCCTAATAGTTTATGGATCTATTGTGGTGAATTGATATGATTTATATGCTGAATTGAATTCATTGATTGACATGAACAATGTTGAATTGTTTATGAAATATTCTGTAACAAACACAAATTAAGTTTTATTGCTTCCATTTTCTCTCAATGCAAATCTGAAATTCAAACTTTCAAGGAAACACAAAAAAAGTAGGAAAATCCCAAACAAAAAAGGCATCTCTAGTTCTGCAAATAACAAGTGAACGATTTAATTAAACATTTTTAAAATTAGTTTTTATTTCTTATAATCATTTTAAGATATGTAAAATTTAATGAGAAGTCCTATAAATATGGGAAACATTTATTCAGTTGACAGAACCATTACAATAATCAATAATTGATTAATACTGCCTTAATCAAAAGCTTCAATCAAGCGAATACGGAAAAAAAAAAACCGACGCTTGTTTGCCAATCTGTTGATTTTTAATCCAAATTAAATCCTCCTCCAAGCCAGTCTTTCCAATGCTGTCACCAGAACCATGAATTAAAAGCACCAGAGAAAAAATTCTCAATATTCCACTGGCGTCGACGGCATATAAGAAAACTACCGGGTAATAAATTTTGGTTCAACATAGATTCTCCCGGTCAGTTCAATATTCAGTTGACAGAACCATGACAATAATCAATAATTGATTAATCCTGTCTTAATCAAAAGATTCAATCAAGCGAACAATAATCACAAAAAGCACTTTAACTAATCCCTCTCAGACACGTTTGTTTACCAATCTGTTGATTTTCAATTCAAATTGAAGCCTCCATCAAGGCAATCTCTTTCCAATGAACCATGAATTAAAAGCACCAGAAAAAATCTCAATAATCAACTGGAATTTAATACATTAAGAAAACAAGTTCTGCAAATATGTGAATGATTTAATTGTACATTGTTTCTTATAACCATTATAAATCTTAAATATTGAAAAGATAAAATTTAAATATGAACTTAATGAGTAACCATATCAATATGGAAAACATTCATTCAGTTGACAGAACCATGACAATAATCAATAATTGATTAATCCTGTCTTAATCAAAAGATTCAATCAAGCGAATAATAAACGTTTTCGCTTTTTTTTCATGATAACTAATCCCTCTCAGACACGTTTGTTTACCAATCTGTTGATTTTCAATCCAACTTAAATCTTCCATTAAGGCAATCTTTCCAATGCTGTCACCAGAACCATGAATTAAAGCACCAGAGAAAAAAATCTCAATAATCCACTGGCGTCGATGGCGTATAAAAAACTACCGGGTAATAAATTTTGGTTCGACATAGATTCTCCCGGACAGTTCAATATAGTTAACAGAATCATGACAATAATCAATAATTGATTAATCTTGCCTGAACCAAATTCAATCAAGCGCATAAAAAAAAGCGAAAGTTTAACTAATCCCTCTCAGACACGCTTGTTTACCAATCTGTTGATTTTCAATCGAAATGGCAAATATGGAAAATATTCATTCAGTTGACACAACCATGACAATAATCAATAATTGATTAATCTTGTCTTAATCAAAAGATTCAATCAAGCGAATAATAATCATAAAAAAAGCGAAACGTTTAACTAATCCCTCTCCGACACGCTTGTTTACCAATCTGTTGATTTTTAATCCAAATAGCAAGGACAGAATCATTACAATAATCAATAATTGATTAATCCTGCCTAAATCAAAAGATTCAATCAAGCGAATAATAAACGTTTCTGCGCTTTTTCTTTTCTTTTTGATAACTAATCCCTCTCAGACACGCTTGTTTACCAATCTGTTGGTTTCCAATCCAAATTAAATCCTCCACCAAGTAAATCTTTCCAATGCTGTCACCAGAACCATGAATTAAAAGCACCAGAGAAAAAATCTCAATAATCCGCTGGTTTCGATGGCTTATAAAAAAAAACTACCCGGGTAATAAATTTTGGTTCGACATAGATTCTCTCCCGGACGATTCAATATCGGGGACCAAATTTAATTTGCACTTGGATCCCCGGATTTGGGGAAGGATGGTCAGGTGGGAAGGGGCACCGTCTTTTCATTCGGGTGACAGAGCCGATGTCTGACTGGTATCTCAAACGGAAGTGAGGGAAAAGAAGATGAATTTCCATTAATTAATAAAATTTCTCGCGAGTGGTTAGAAAAAAAGAAATAAAGAACGAAATCCGTTGAGTTCTGAATAGAACATATCTACTCCGCTAAAGAGTTATGAGGTAACTTTTAATTAGTTTTTGATACGATACAAAGTTAGATGACATATTACTGATTGTTCTTCCCACTACCAGCAGCAGAAAATTTTCCCTTTTCCTTTTAGGGGATATTTCAGAATTCAATCCCCCAGATTTTATTTTTATGGCCAAGCCCCTTTTAAGAACAGAAGAGTTTTCAGTATTTTAAAATAAACACGTTCGTTTTATGGGGGACGACGAAAATTTGCAGTGTTATTATTACTTTAACGGTAAAAGAACCGACTGCTCCCAATATAAATAGGCAGCTAAAACTATTCGGAACTTAAGTGGATTGCGATTATAATTTCAGATAAGTTAATTGAACTGAAATTTGGCTATTCTTTTCTTTCGGCTATTCAGCAGAGAAAAGAGCCATCTATGAAAAGAAGCCGATTTCAAAAGCAGTAAAGGCAAAGTAAAGGAAAAGATTGAATTTTAATTCGTTTCAGTTTCTTGAGATTGGCATTACGGAATTTTAGGAGGGTAGATTTTTAAACGATAGTAAATTAAATTGACTTTCGTTAGAACTTTAATACCCAATGCATTTAGTAAATGAGACGTGATTTTCATAGCAATAGATGTTATTTCGGAAACTCCGCAGAGTTATTACAGAGATTTTCTATCAAGATCAGGAAATATTTCTTTTAGTTCAAGTTTATCGAAATGAAATTTAAATAGTTTATAATTGCAAAAGCACGCTATCTTACGTCAAAAATGCTTTTGCGATCTTACTGATTAGATTATGGAACGAAGTACCTCGGAAAATTTAAGAAAATAACTAGTTATTGAGCATGTAATATTTTAATTAAATAATTTTTCAGTTAAAATTTTATCAGATCAAAGGAATTTAATAACAATCAGATAATGAAATAAAAAAATTAAGTTAATAAAGATTATGGTTTAAAATTCACCACACACATAAAAAAATTATTTATTTTTCTACACAGTAATTTCTAGTTAAAATGTATTTGAAATATTTATCAAACCACGGTCTATTTTTATTGATTAACTTAATATTTTGATTAAGTAATTAATATATATTAATTATTATTAATTACCATATTAATTGATTACTTACTTGATTGATTCTTATTAATTAACTTAATAGTTATTGATTAACTTTTATTAAGTTAACAAGTGATTGTATATACATATTTACTTCAATTTTTTTTAATTATTTTATTTATGCATTTCAATTTTTTATTTTATGTGCAATTATTTTATTTATGTATTTCAATTTTTTCAATTATTTTATTTATGCATTTAAATTTTTTCAATTATTTTATTTATGCATTTAAATTTTTTTCAATTATTTTATTTATGTATTTCAATTTTTCAATTATTTTACTTACGTATTTCAATATTTACAATAATAGTTCGAATAAAGTACAATAATCCATAATAAATAATTAAAAAGAAAAATATTTTTCGCCAATGAAAAAAAAAAAAAAAAAACTATAATATTAAGAGATTTAGATTTTCTACGTATTCATGAAATTTTTTTCTGAACTCACCATTCATTAAAATTGTTATTATAGATGTAACAGAATAAAAGGACCTACTAAATTACAAAGCACTTCATGGATTCTTAGAAATAAATCAACTTTGAAAAAAATGGAACACATTTAAAGAGATTGGATCAATTCAAATTATGTTGTAGTGGTAGCCATAAAAAAATAAGTTTCGTATGCTAAGCGAAAGCTGTAGTCAACTCGTAATAAACATAGCTAGTTAAAATGCAGTTCAAATTACACTTATTTCTTTCATTCATTCAGGAATTCAAATTGGACCTGTTGCCATTCTTCAAAAACCAATTTATCTCCAATTTTCCAGGAAAAAAAAAGAAAATTACCGGTGATTGAAGAGCAAAAGGAGTTTTAGAACAAACCCCCAAGAAATGGGCTAGTTGATTGTTCTTTTTTTCGGACAGTAATTCGAAAAAATAAAGGTATACTTTCCGATCATTTTAGGTTTAATCTCTTAACTGTGAAAAAAAACCCACGAAAGTAGTCCCTCGTTCATCATGGTAATTGCAGTAATTTAAAAAACTTCGAACAATGTAGAATTTAGAAATGTTTCTATTTTTTTCTAAATAAATGATATACGTTAGTTTTGACTGGAAAAGATTAAAATTGTTGTGGTCTTTTTTTTTTTTTTTTTTTTTTTTTTTTTTTTTTGTATCATCTGTTTGAACTTGGGACGATATGTTCCTATTCATTACTTTCCACAAATAAAGTTACACTAACAATTATTCTAAATTTTATTTTCTTTATAACTAGATATGCTATTTCAAATCCTTATTTGAAATAAATAAATATAAATTATAGTAATTTTAAAGGTAAGATATTGTAGACGCACTATAACGGTAAGATATTAGGGTTAATATCCTGTAGACGCACTAGAACGATTGTAAAATGCAAATACCTTGATGAAATTCCATGGACAAAAACAAATTTTGGTCTAGGAATCGGTGATATCCGTATTAAAGGAACAGTGCTAGGTAATATGAAATATTTTAAAATAATAAGATTGAAAAGCATTTTAGATAATTACTCGCAAATATATAATATTAAATATAGCATCAGGCAAATTGCATATATACAAGGAGATAATTTTTATATTTTGATGCTGTACAACGAGAACTCTACTGCTCTAAAAAGTATTATGTAGTGACTTTGTGATGACATTTATTATTTTGATACTATATGATACTGTAGAGTAACCAATATGTTTTGTGTGTAAATGTGAATTTTGTAACTGTAGAAATAATCGAATCATGAATTGATTGGACTTTCACAGCAATATATGACGCTAATTTCTAGCCAATTTAAGAAATCTTTAAGTAATGTGAATCTCTAAAAGCTTAAGACTCACTCAGTCACTAGTCAGAAGAGTAGAGAAGAAAGGTCCAATAATTTTTAATCACCAAATTCCATACCTGATGGTGTTTGCTCAAAAAATATGGTGAAAATGTGGTTGGAGCCCAACAGCAAGCTTTCCAACAATTGAAACTAAATCTGCCTTTTATTTGCCAGAACAATTACAACTGTTCATCAATAGATAATTATTTGTGTGCTCCCTCCACTATTATTTAATGTTTGAGTCATCAGGAGTTTTTAATTAATAATTCAAGATATCAATTCGATTTACAAACAAAAATTCGATCAACAAAATAAAAATTTCATTGCTTTTTTTTTTTGTATACAATGTATTTTATACAGTGTACTTACTAGATCTGGAGTCTGGTGTGTTTTGAGCGTTGACTTTGAGCACGCATCCTTCCAGGAACACAGAAGAAATGAGTAGGATTGTCACGAGAGGGCACGTGAGTCGAGGTAGCTTCTGCACTCTTCGAGAAAACCACCTCCTGTATCCTATCGTCCACCACATTCTGGAATCTGGAAAATAAAACAAGCCTTATAAAACCCCATTTGTATAAATAAGAGCAAAATAAAAATGCAGACAAATAGTTTTATGTTATTTATTTTTATAAGTTATTAAAAGCAGTGATCAACTCCTTAACGGTACCCCTCGTATCTCCTTTTTTTCAATTCCTTCTATTAGCTCACACTCTCTCTATATATCTTGTTCAAATTTTCAATCGTTCATAAAATACTTTTTATTCATCCACTCAAGTTCAAATACATTTTTTTGAAATGAGTGGATGACACTGGATGTTAATACAGCTTTTTAAAATGTTAATTCAGTAATTAAATTTAATTCATTAATTTTAGGGGTTTTTTAGATTTAAGTTGCATATATCTACCAATAGATGGCGCCGGCGCCAGATAAACTTAAAAAAAAGAAATGAAAATTATTTATAAAGGACTTTCTGCAATATAGAGAAAAAAAAGTAGGAATTGACTTTAGATTTTTTTTTATTACTTGTTTTTCTCAGAATACCACGAGTTAACTTTGCAACAATTAATTTTTAACTTTTGACTAATATTTTGGAATACCCCGTATTATTCTAAGGCAACAATAATTCTATAGCTATTTCATGTTATCTTAGAGTAAAAAACATTTCTAAAATAAAACTATATAGTAAAAAAAGCTGATTCAGTTTTAAAAAAATACTTACTGGTATTTTTATAACATTTCTTATACTGGTATTTCAATACCATCGAAAATTTTTACTTTTCAATGTTATTGAAATACCAGTATAAGATAATATTTATACATAATAACTCTCAATGATAAAAATTTTGAAGCAAATGAGTCAATTAAAAATAAAAAAACGTAAATTTTAATCAAATTAAAAAAAATTTATTTAACAATCAATTATTATTCTACGAAAAAGTAGGTTCTATTTTAATAAAATCTTAAAATAAAATTTATTTTAGGTGAAAATGGCAGTTTTAAATAAATTGCGAAATGAAATAAAAAAAACCTTCTAAAAAATTCCAGCATGATTCCTTGTTATTAAGCCACAAATTAAACCATGATCGGAATTTATAAATGATTTTTATCGTGATATTAATGACTGTATACTGAAAAATAATTTTTAAGAGTTTATTCTTACAGACTTAAATTGAAATAACATGATGCCAAACTACCAAACAACAACAATGCGGTCCAAAATACACAACATTTACAATGCTTAATATATTAAGTTTACTATCACTGGAAGAAAAAAAAAAAGATTATGTTGATCCAAATCAGGAGAGTTTTATATCACCAGAAAAGTCTAGAAAAATGCTGGAAAGGTTGTTTACAGAAGTCTTAATGAACTTTCTTTGAAAGAAAAGCAATCACTTTCCATCTTTATTAATTGCCATGTCGGCAAACAGGCATACAATGTCTATCCTATCAAGATACCAAGCGTTATCGAAAGCATTTTTTTCTGTCCTTATCATTTCCTTTTCGGCGCAATTAAAGATTACAAATGTGATTTTTGCGTGTTTGCTAGTTTTCCGGCAATTTATACTCAATGCCTCCTGAAGACGCCATAAAAGATCTCCTAATTTTTATCCACCAAACCCAATAATGTTTGACGAAAAGCAAAACAAAAGACGTTAAAAAAAGAGATAAGTAAAGGCAGGGATACAAAAAAAAATCTATACCAGATAAATTTCGAAGAAGCGTTTGTCTGTTAACAATTTAAAGAAGACAAACTTCCCCAACTGATAAGCCAGAGTCAGGAAACGTGCAGTTATATTTAATTAGCTCGAATTAAACAATGATGGTAGCTTTAATTAAGAGTTCTAGGCGTAACCAAAACCCGACTGGATTTGTTTGTCCAAGGGCTTAGAGGGGGAGGGTCCTCCAGCAAAACAAGAAGATTCTGTTTTAAGAGAGAAGTGTTTTGAGGAGGTTTCTTTAAACTGCAGTGATTGCTGTGGATATATATATCTATATATATACACTCTTCTTTCAAGACATCTTATCCGGCGCTTTTTATTTACCTAAGATTATCGTCACCAAAAAAACTTCACCAGTTTGAACTGCAGTCATTTATTTGCAAAGCATAGCGTTATAAAGATTTTTTTACCATGGATAGGAAATGAAATGCTATCTACTCAGTGGAAGGTACTGACTAATCAGTTATCTCAAGAACGCAGATTTGGAGATAAGTAAGAAGATCGGTAGTTTTTAATGAGAGAGATCTTCTTTTACTCGATCTTGCACAGCATGGTACAGTTATTTCCTCCTCCAGGAATTTGAAATTCAGGGAAAAAAAAAAAAAAGGGAAGGAGTAAAAGTCCATTTGTAAACAAGAAGGGAGAGAGCGAGCGATATTGGAACTTTATTCGCCTCGTTGATGAAAATTCTTATTTAATTTCTCCGTCTCCTGCGGAACCGTGAAATGGTGTGTGTTTTAAGGAAAAATGTTTGAGCATGAGATAGGGTATTTTTTTCTTCTTAATATAAAATTGTAAGAGTAAATACTTTTGATTAAATAGAATCTTGATAGATTGAAAAATCTGCACTGTTGGCATCAACAGTTGAGCGTATAACAGTGATTATATCCACTGTGACATAAAATGTGCAGTGATTAAATCAATGTTTAAAAAAGTAGGGCTTATTTATGATACGTTTTAAACATTTCCACATTATTTTCCAAACTATCTACACGCGTTCTGTTGAAAGATATATTTTCATTGCAAAATGAAAGTATCTCTTTTCAAAAGCAATTGATATATAAAGAAATAAATTGAAAATGTTCTGAAAAGTAAACGATTCGTTCAATTAAATTAAATAAAAGATTAATTCAAACATATTGTCTTTCAATGAAGAATTTTACACACCTAGTTATACAAATAGGGGCCTGATGGCCGAGTGACTAGCGGACTGGCGCTTGGCGACGTGGATGTTTATAGTGGTTCGAAATCCACTTTAAACCGTAGGTAGGTCTTATATGACTGTAGAACGTTTGGCGTCAGGTTGACAACCCTACCGAAAAGAAAAATCTCGAAATCTGCCAATAGGCAGATGGCCTTGGCCCACCATGGGGCTGTTTCGCCAATGATGATGATAAGTTATACAATTAGGCTATTATTTCATGTGAATTAAAAAAAGTTTTTCCAACAATTTAATAGGAGGAATAACAATGCAATATTAATTGGTGACTTTGAAATAAGATATAAATTTCCGAACATAAATAATAATGGAGTAAACTTTTGGATTACTGTCATATTTTGAAAAGTACACAAGAATGTATGCTATTACACATAACAGCTTTTTGAAAGCTATATATACAAACTTTAGTTGCAAGATGTGATTGAATAGGACTACATCTTCGTTATTCAAAATAAATGGCAGTACTTGGCCCTGTCAGTATTTCTTATTTGGTTTCTTTTTTCAAGCAGTCCCCTGACAAACATATTAATATTGCTTCGCCCTACATTTGTATTCAAGTGTACATCCGGACCAAAAAGCAAACATATAAAGCGAGCACCCTTTTAACTGATTAACATTCAATAATGCAAACACCAATCCCACGGACTTGCGAAGACAACAATTAACATCAGAGATCTGGACAATGGTGTACAATTTTTTTAAAAAGAATAAATAACGTCCTCGTTAAGTTAAGCTGGACCCTCCATAAAACAAGGACAGGATTACTAAATCAGACCTTTGCGCACACAGTGGCGGCATGTAGAGGCTTTTATGCCCCTTTGCCGCGCTGTTTTCAATTAAGGAAAGAACTGTGAGAATCAGTACCACATCTATTTAGAGGGCGAATGTGCACTGCCTGGAGATTGCCATCCGGCTGGAAGAGCAGTGGCGGATTATGAGTCCGGTCACGTATCGGAGATTGCCGGAGAAACTTTCATGGGCAGTAATATAAATAAGTGACCCGTAATCGATAGCCTGGCCAGCAAGGATTTTTGTTACGCTTCAATGATGGTATAGTTGAGGGTTTTGTTGTGGTAATGCTGGCCTTTTGCTGAAGGGATTCCGTTTTGAAATGTTCTGGAGAGCGAAGGAAAGGTGGATGGGCAGTTAAATTTCAATGATGTGGCATTTAAGCATGGAATTGGTATTGAATTCTTATCAAAATTGGATTGGTTGAAGGTTAAAATTGGAGATACCTTAAATAAAGAAAAGGTGCATGGACAGTTAAATTGCAATGATGTGGCATTTAAGAAATGGAATTGGTATTGAATCCTCATCAAAATTGAATTGGTTGAAGGTTAAAAAATGGAGTATCCTTAATTGATTGAAAGACTAAGAAATTTATGAAGGATATTGGATATGAAGTAGCTTTAAAACATTTTGAAATGTATATGGACACTTAAAGTGAAAATGTATACGGACACTTAAGTCATTTAAAGTGATTAAGAAAGAAAAGTATAAGGACAACTAAATTTTGATGCTGTGATAGTTTATTAACACATTGAAGATAGTATAGTTGGTATGCAGCAAAAAAAAAGACATAGCCTGGATTCTCGCATATTTGTAAATATTTAATAAAAATTAAAATAATAATAATAAAAATAATAATAAAAATATTTAAAAAATTACTATTTATAAAAAATAGTTAATATATTCCATAATGGTAGCCATCTCTGCAAATGACTTTAATTTTCGTCATCCGTCTTCAAAGTGATAAGCATAAAATTGAACAACAGAAAGTTTAAAAAACGAAACAATGTTGCCTAACATTGTCCAAAAGATTCCTAAAGCAAATATGTAGATCTATCCGAAAAGATTTACAAAAAATCAAACAAATTTATAAGGAACATTTAATATTTCTTCTTCTTCATTTGCTCAACAGCTCCATGGTGGGCCAAGATCATCAACCTACTGGCAGATTCTACAATAGAAACAGTAGATGTTACCTCTTTACGGGGTAGGGTTGTCAACCCTATGCTCAGAAGTCAAATTAGACCGCCACCCACGGTTTAAAGTGAATTCCAAACCAATACAGCCATCAATGGCACCGAGAGCTAGAACGCTAGTCACCCGGTCATCAGGCCCATATTTAATATTAAATAACTACAATTTTATTTGAAATGCGAGGGGAATAATTTGAATTTTATTTGAAAAAGAAGAAAATTTGGGTGCTCGCGTAATTTTGATATGTCAATGTTTTTCATGAATTAAATTCCTAACAGACAATGAAGAAAGAGTAAAAATGAACCACTCTAACAGAGAATCCAGAAATTGTAGTTACGTAAAATACTTGATATTAAATATCAATAATTTATTTTGAAAATCTGAGTGTTTCATTTTGAAATGATCCAAGGTCGTTGAAATCATTTTGAAAAACAGAAGAGGATTAAAACTGATAATTAAATTTTGATGTTTCTTTTTTTAGTTTAATATACAAATGATTTAATAAATTCTGAATAAAATTAAAAATTAAGTAATCAAGTGGGATTAAGTCCTAATTAGCGAATTACATCAGAGTTTATTTGATTTTATGATAATTAAACATGTTTTTTTATAAATTCGCTTAAAACTTTTGCTAAATAAACAAATAAAAATTAAATAATTAAAACTTGTTAATTATTTCGCATTTAAATTTTTGTCTAACGCAATTTGTTTAATAAATTAGAATAAAAATAATTAAATGATAATATTAATATCGAAGTATTTAAGATAGAAAAATAAACAAGTTTATCCATTACTTATGAAATTCACGTGAAAAAATTAGTAAATTTAATTGTTACAGAATAACAGCATATAAAATAGTAAGTTATAAATTAAATAGTTCGATTAAAAGAAATCTAGACTTTCAAATGATTTGTAAATTCTTCTCAAATTTATCCTTAAACTTCAATTGCTAAAACAATTTGCAGCTCTACAATAACTAGAATATCATTCATTTTGCACCAACTTTTATCACAGAAAATTATTGATGAAAGGTATAATTTACAATAAATATAATTATAAGCCATCAAACTCAATAATAGTGATTATCAATTTGTGTATGTACCAGAATAACTTAAAAACTATAACACTTACAAATTTTGTTTTTTTTTCCCTCTAAATTTATTATTTTTTTCCAGCAATTCTTAATCAAAATTTACGAAAGTTTTTAATAATTATTTTTTTAATTAAATAAAAATCTTATTTTTATTTCCACCAGATGGCGCCACCTTTAAAATATTCACTGGCGCTATTAGTTAAATTATTGTAAAAAGCTCTAAGGTGAGAAATTTACTATATTAGTTACCATTTACTTTTCAAACTAATACTGCATTATTGTTATAAATAAATGCTAACAGTAAATGTGAAAAAAATATTGCGAATTTATAGATAGGAATGATTTATATATTATTTAAACAGATTTATTTAAAATCTCAAACTTTTAATTCTGCACACATATTTTTTTCTTAATATAATTTACCAAAACTAAAAGGTTTTAATTTGCATAACTTTGTAACACCAGGTCGTATCTGCTAGTAATGTTAAATTAAAAAAAGCCCAAAAATTGTCATAAAAGATTAATGCATATTGTTCATTTGAAATATTAGCTACTGCATTCATTTATAAGAAGCTGGCTGTAGAAGTAATACACATAATATATAAGAAAAGAAAAACAGTGCTTCCTTAATATATCAACATGATAATTGTATTAAAAGGTTGCCCAATCAAATAAATTTATCATTCATGACATTTCTGGAAAGCAGTAAAAAATACGAATTATTTATTATAATTATTAAGTAAATAGATTTCATTCATAAATACACGACTACATCAAATGCAAAGATTTGTTAACCTTTTCCACTGAACAATGTAACACGGTAGTCTTACAAATTCATAAATACATAAAAACACTAATGCAAAAAGTCTTTTCATAAGTATTTTACTGCAACAAGTTTTTCGTAATTATAAATTTACTTTCCAATCAATTTACAAGACAGCTGCAGGGTTAAACATCAGTGAACGCGTTTTTCTTTATCTGCTATATAAAAATGTTATGCTTTTATTGCAGCAATTTGTTTCAATTAAACATCGCGTCACAATATATTAAGGGAACTGTATTTCAGCCCAAACACTACACACTAAAGATAGCGTAAACAAATATAACTGACAATTTCCGGAAGACCTTTAATAAACATTAAAAAAAAATGTAGACATTTTAAGTGCAAACCTAAAACAAACGGAAACGACGGTTTATTTCCCTTTCTTACTACATGGATGTCTTGAGGAATTACAAGAAAACACATATATTTTTTTTTTAATCTTAAAAACTCGTTCCTAGCAACTGTGCCAGCAAAAGTATCATGTGTCCGATTATTCATTCTGGAGCAATGTCAAAGATATAATGCTTGAGTACGAAAGGTCAAGCCAAGCGAGTTCGGTTTGATGGAAAACAGTTGTTTGTCAAAGACATGGGAAACCTTCCATGGTAGTGCGAAGAACCGCTGGCTTTGTTATTGATATGATTATCACGAGAATTTTGCTTATTGATACATAGAGGTCTGAGAAACAAAATGAATTATTTCAGCGTGAATATTTATTTTTCTATGACTATCTATTATTAAGAACCAGTATTATTGTTATTGAAGCAATTATCAAGAGTTTTGTAATTATCACAAAGAAATTTGTTATTGATGTAATTACTACAAAGAATTTTGTTATTGATGTAATTATCCCCAAAAAATTTTGTTATTGATGCAATTATCACAAACAATTTTGTTACTGATGCAATTATCACAAAGAGTTTTGTTTATGAAATATTACATAAGAAAAGCGCTTTCTTATGACTTTCTACTGTAAAACCAATCAGGTTTGTTATCGATATAATTTTTTAGCAGAAATTTCATGTATTTACAATAATAATTATTATGGTTTGAGATACCAGAATAATATAATTTCAAGATAAAATTCACTTCTGCATTCCTATAAACTAAACTAATGCTCTGTCTAGAGCAGGTATGGATAACAAAATGATCTTGCTGGCCACTTGGGAAATGCATCCTTACACCGCGGGCCACATATAAAATTATAAATTCCATCTTAGATTTAAACCCACTATGGACATTTTTTTGGAGTGATAAATTGAAACGCAATGAGTTGCCAGTTGCATTAGAACAACAATTCAAAAAATTTGATCGTTTTAATTTAAGTTTTTGCACGTTGGCAATAATGAATTTAAGAAATATTATAAATACTAATTTTCAAAATTTATATCCAATATTAAATAAAAATAGTAATTTCATACTTCATAAAAGAAAAATGTTTAATTTTGAATTGTTTATAAATTATATAGTTGTTAACTATAATGTTGTGTTTTATTATAATGGTTTTTTTTTTTTTAATTTTACATAATATTTATTTTTTTTCCCGATGTAATACATGCACTTAAATTCAAATTATTTGTTGCACTCATATTACAAAAAATTCTTGCTATTTTTTTTCTTGAAATATTTGATGACAGAACACATAATAATTAAAAAAAACTTTTAGCATAATTTATTCGCATAAGAAATAATATAACCATGTTGTCCTGCCCACCTCCCCCTTTATATACCACATACATCAAACCGCATTTCAAAGTTAGCACAATGCCCTACACAAAGACATCCAACAAAATATTTTCATTCCACGTACTACATACAGGCTTGATGAAACGGAATGGTGAATATCATATTATTTCCTGCTTCAAAGAGAAGAGTGTTTTTAGAGATTTAATTTCAAGGGTTTCAGCCGCACTGGCGAATACAATAACCCCATTATCAAGCGCGAATGTAGGAAGGGCCAAAACGACAACAGAAAAGAAAAAAAAAAAAGGACAACGACGGGACAAGGTCAGTTGACACAAGTGCCGTCTTATATACAACAGATTAGTTTTTTACCACACTACTCAATGGAGGACTGTGACTGTGACAACCAGAGATATCTTTTTTGATTCTTGTTGTTGGACTCCATCAGATTGCTTCTGGGAACTGATTATGATTGGAGTTTTAATTCATTATGTTAATTTTTTTTTTTACCACAGCAGAAGAGTGTGGGTGATAAGGTTATTTATTGGTAAGACACAAAGACGGATAGCAGTGGCCCGTTTTTAAAAGGTCAGTAAGTGGTGCATATAAATGTAATTGAACACTTTATTAAAAAAAAACCAAAAGTTGTGATAAGAAGTATTCGTATTTGTGATCATGAGAGCCCTGATCTTTGCCTTGATGGCATAAGAAGACGCATATTTCATAATGATTCATAAGTCATAAAATCATCATGGCGAATGTGACAAAGATGTATCTCGCTTAGTGCATCCGCACGTTGTAATAACATTTAATCAAGACAGTCGCATCAGAGACATGGGTAAATAAGTGATATATAAAAAAAAGGGCTTAAGATAATGTTTCCTTTTTTTTTTTTTTTTGTCAAGCATTTATAGCATGAAATCAAGTGTAAATTTATTTCTCTTTCATCATATCAAGACAACTCTCAGAAGAGGTTGGAATGAATGAATGAATTCGTTCATAAGCTTTTGGATGTGTTGCATATAAGTGATACTTAGATATGATTCCTACATTTTATACAAAAGCAATTTCTACAGCAGTATATTTAAATTAATATTGTTACTAATATTAATAATACTAATATTGTTGCTCTATGGAACGAATATTTTTCTTAAATATTAAAAAATATGCAACGGAAATCAATAATTATAAGCCCGTATATACAGATATTTATTTAAAAATTTTATTATAATTAATTCATTTTGAAACTTTTAATTAACAATTGAATACAATGTTTGCACTTACTGTGCATAAAAGCTTTAATCATAAAATTCCATAAAACAATTTGCATTGGTGTTAAGTATACATGTACTAACTACTACTACTACTACACCACACCACATCACTGTGCCTAGAGCTGAGTTGCCCCTTTACAGTTTGTGAATAATGTGGGTGAGAAGACGTCTGATTGTATGGAACGGCTTAAACGGCTACGGATTAAAGTGGATTCCAAACCACTACAAATATCAATAGCGCCGCAGGGATTCGAAGAATGGATGTAGCATTGATGAAGCATTTAGAGCATTTGTAGCATGGATGTAGCCGGGATGAAGCATTTAGAGCATTTTATTCTGGAAGTCCTTTACACGCCGAATTTTTGCAGTGTCCTCTATTGTCCGATGCGGCCTGATGTCTAGTTGGCTCAGAGCTCTGGCCTTTTGTTACTACAGGCTTCGGCATCAAATCATGGCTGTGGCATGGACGTAGTGGTTTTGGAATCCACATAACCTAAAGTGCGCAAAATAAGATCGTAGAGCGACAAACCAAACCATCAAATCTACTCATTTTCAAAGTTGGATTATATAACATACAACATGAAAGAATTATAAGTTATTCGTTTTGCACACACTTTGCTACTGGATTATGAGTAAGATTTGACGGCAAGCAAATACTTCAGTATATATTAAAAAAAAGCACTATAAAAATACAGTACTATATAATAGTACTATAAAATATACTTCAGTATATATTATCTTTTGGAAATACGTTGTACGAGAATGGCAATTTGAAAAAAATATGTACCTTTTACGAGATCTCGATTCTCGATGTTTTTATTCTTTCTGTATCATGGAAACATGCGATTGAATAAACAAAGTGAACAATGTTCAAGAAAGCAAAACATTTTTCATCAATATAAAAAAAAAACTGGAAAATAATTTTTTTTCCTTCGTGCGCACAGGAAAATCCGGAATTGCAGAAAAAGCTCACCGGGAAAAAGCTCACCAACAATAATAATCAAAAACTTCTCTCACTCTTTTACTTTATTTTACACTAATCGCAAGTTAATATCAAAAGAAAACGCACAAATACAAAGATTGATAATAAATAAATAAATAATAATAATATATAAAAATACAGAGCAAAAATGAAGTAGAATGAGAACATTATATATTTAATATGATGAATTAATCATAGCAAAATTAGCTACCTAATGCCTAGGTAGAGCAATAGGCAGCGTCAGCCACTGAAAAAGTTAGCTGGCTAATTAGCATTTTATTAAGTCATATTATTTTATTTTTAAAAAAAGATATTTTGCTAGACATCTATATTCATTTTGACTTCATATTAATCTCATAAGAAGGGGGAATACTACAGAGAATATACTTAATATTATTGTCTAGAATTTTTTAGATGTATTGAAAAAATCTAAACTCAAAAAATAGCCCAAAAGCTCTAAACATGCAGTTTGGTTGTTAATGCAAAATTCACTAGCCCAATCTCTACCAAATCCTTCAGATTCGAATTCTGGTGGTGGCATGGATCAGTGGCATCATGTATTAGTGGTTCGGAATCCACGTTAAACTGACTGTAGGTCCCGGTCTAATTAGCTCAAAGTGTGCAAAAATGATCGTAGAGCTATAAACCAAACTACCAAATCTACTCATTTTTAAAGTAGGATTATAGCGTATACAACATGAAAGAATTATAAGTGCTATACTTATAATTATTTCTACTGGAAACACACTTTACTAATGGATTATGAATAGTACTTGATGGCAAACAATAAAATAAGATACTATAAAAAATATACTTCAGTATATATTATCTTTTACAAATATGCTACACGGAAATGGCAATTGCAAAAAACATGTACCTTTTATGAGATCTTGATGTTTTGCGAACATACGACAGAATAAATAAAGTGAACAATGTTCAAGAAAAGCAAAACATTTTTCATCAATAAATAAAAAAAACTGGAAAATATATTTTTTTTCCTTCGTGCGCACAGGAAAAATCCGGAATTGCAGAAGAACCGAGAGAGCGCTCGGGAAAAAGGCTCACTAACAATAATAATCAAAAACTTCTTCCGTGCAGCTAAAGATTAACAAACAGACTAGTCAAAAAGAGAAGAGATTTTTTTCTCTCTCTCTCTCTTTTACTTTATTTCACACTAGTCGGAAGTTAATATCAAAAGAAAACGCACAAATACAAAGAATGATAATAAATAAATAAATAATAATAAAATAAAAAATGCGGAGCAAAAAGGAAGTAGAATGAGATCGTTTCATGAATTGAAAAAAAAAAAATGGATAAATAAGAAACGTAAGGATTGAGAATTTTCCAGAAAACGGAAAGCGTGTTGCCAAGCAACGCTTAGTAATCAATACCTGACCAGGCACTAAGACCAACCAATAAAAACTGTCCATTTAATCTTTAGTTGAAGATGAAATAAAACGAAACAAGAAATGAAAACGAAAAAAAAAAAAAAGTAAAGAAGACGAAAAAAAAATTGTTAAAAAATTGAGTTGGATCGAACAAACAGCGAAAACGTTGAAAGTGAGATTGATTAAAAACAATTTTTAACCAATTGCTGCTGATCTAAGCTTTTTGCCCATGTCCATGCCCATGCATTCATGGTTCAACAAAAAAAAAAAAAGATGATATATTTTAATTTTAAAAGCAAAGTCCCAACCAATTAATTATTTTGATATGTTTACTTTTGATTTAAAGTGAACAAAATTTAGTTCACTGTTATTAGTGGAGGATAATTTTTATATTGCATGTTAAAAATATTGTCAAAGATTTAATTAGGATTGATAAAAATAAATTCAGATTATAAGACTACAGTTTTTCAAATGACAGCAAAATAAAATTTTTATTTTTACAGCCATAAAACATTTAACACTTTTTCTTTGGGATAATAAATTAAAAAATAAGTTAATAGGCAAATAAAAACCAAAATGAAACCTCCTTTGCATACATTTTAATATATAAAATTATTGTAACGGATTAATTAAATATTATTTTATATACTTTTTCGTAAAGTGAACAGGAATTAAATTTAAACATTATACAAATTTTCACCCTTATTGGCGCAACAGCCCCTTGGTGGGCAAAGGCCGTCTGCTTACTGGCAAAATTTGAGACAGGAAATGTTTTTTATTTTAGGGGCAGGGTTGTTAGGATTATAAATTAGGGTTGTCAATCCTACGCCCAACGTTCTACTGTCATATTAGAAAGGGACCTGTGGTTTAAAGTATATTACGAACCACTAAAAACATCTAAGGCATCGCCGGAAAGTAAAAATCTTACTAGCTAGAAATTAAGAATAATACAGAAATTATTCTTAATTATTTCGTTCCAGTGATTAATTTGCTAATGCAGATTATACATTAAATTAAAAAATATAGCATTAAATTTAAAATACAGCATTAATCTAGAAAAAGTAATATTTATCAGTTTTTATAAAAGAAAACAATATACAAACTAATAAAATATATGGTTTTATTATGGACTGACATAACAAAGCTGATTTTTTTCTTAGTGTGGGCAACATCAAACTTTTATATTCTAGACACGTTTGCTCCAAAGTATCTTCGAGAAGATAAAGTTTTTATTGTCTGGATGTACTCTTTGCTGAGACATTAGTGTCTGGGCCTTTTTTAAAAAATATATTTTGTTTTGTATTTGTTTCGTTACTACTTAGTACAGTATGAAGAGGTTTTAGCCCATAAGGCCATGAATTACCAGAAAATCGCAAAAGTTCTTCAAAAAGTTTATTTTAGGCAATATAAAATAATATATTAGATAATGTTAGGTTTAAATATTTCACATTTAAAAACCTAACATTATCTAATATATTATGTTAGGTTTAATTTATAATTTAAATGGAAACTGTTTAGTATAGCTACATAATTTCTTGATATAACTGCTTAGTTCGGTGTATTACTGCTTAGTACAGTATGAAGAAGGTTTAGTCCATAAGGCCATGAATTACCAGAAAATCGCAAAAGTTCTTCAAAAAAGTTTATTTTAGGCAATATAAAATAATATATTAGATAATGTTAGGTTTAAATATTTCACATTTAATTTAAATGGAAACTGTTTAGTATAGCTACATAATTTCTTGATATAACTGCTTAGTTCGGTGTATTACTGCTTAGTACAGTATGAAGAAGGTTTAGTCCATAAGGCCATGAATTACCAGAAAATCGCAAAAGTTCTTCTAAAATCTTTATTTCGGGCAATATAAAATAATCTAAAGGATAATTGAGTCAGGTTTAAATATTTTACAATTAATTGAAATGAAAACTGCTTAGTTAGCTGCATTACTGCTTAATACAGTATGAAGTAGCTTTAGTCCATAGGGCCATGAATTACCAGAAAATCGCAAAAGTTCTTCAGAAAAGTTTATTTCGGGCAATATCAAATAATCTAAAAGATAATTGAGTCAAGTTTAAATATTTTACAATTAACTGAAATGGAAACTGCTTAATATAGCTGCGTAGTAGAGTGGGAAGAATTTTTTAGTCCATAAGTCCATAAATTACCAGAAAATCACAAAAGTTCTTCAGAAAAGTTTATTTCGGGCAATATAAAATACTCTAAAAGATAATTGAGTCAGGTCTAAATATTTTACATTTAACTGAAATGGAAAAAAAAATCAAAAATGTTCCATTACTTATTTCAAGGATGGACGTTCCTTGAAATTAGAATGGTCCATCAATTTATTGAACGTTTCAATAAATGGATGGACACTAATTGATTATGAAATCAATACTAAAATTATTAAGCACCATAGAAATAAGTTTTGCATATATTAGCCAAAATTTAAATTGAAATGTGAATAATAACAAGCACTTGCATCTATGTCTAAAAAGAAAAACCCAACTATTATGATTTTAAAATCACCTGTTCCAAGTTAAAAATTTCTCATCGATTCCAACTTTACTTTTTCTTCTTCTTTTCTTTTTTTCTTAAATGTTTTTCCAGCCTAATGTAATCGGTGATCAATGGAACTTTTAACTTCATCACAGCTTTTTATCCCAGATTTTTTTTTTTTTTTTTTTTTTTCACTGTCAAATGCTGATGATTTTTTACTTTTCGCTCTCTCAGAGACTGTCTCTTTGTTGAAACAGATGGATCTAATTAAAGGAAAACGATTTAGAGTAGTAATTCATTCTTGGGTCCATTCATCACGATTTGAGTTCTAGAATTCCTTTAGTTTTTTTTTTTTTTTTTTTTTAAACTTGTCTTTCATTTATCGTCCTCATGATTAAATTTGAATTTTTTGCGTATTAAACGTGGATACTTTTCCACTTAACCTGGAGAAAGGTTAAAGAAGGAGCCTTTTTTTTTAAATTTTATCTTAGCTTGGAGTGAAATGGTAAAAACTGACTTTGGTAAAGTTTTCTTTTATTAATATAGTTTTGGTCAGTGTATAATAAACTTGAAAAATTATCAATGAAATATTTTATGTGTGCACAAGATATCTATACTTTAAATCAACAATCATTTTTGGTTCAAATTTTTCATTTGCGTTCACTGGAAGTTGTCCAGAGAAGTCAAAAGAGAGTTTCAGAAAATTTTCCGGGTAATAGCAAAGTATAGATATTTTGTGCCGATAATTTATCAAGTTTGTCAGTGATGATAAGAGTGTCTCGCATCGATAATCAAAATAATTTCTCCAATATACGTGTAGTATATTGGATATATATTGGAGAAATACGTATATTGGAGAAATTATTTTGATTATCGATGCGAGACACTCTTATCATCACTGACAAACTTGATAAATTATCAATGAAATATTTAGCTTCAGCACAAAATATCTATAATTTACATTAACAATTATTTTTTTGGTTCACATTTTTCATTTGTGCTCTATGAAAGTGGTCCATGCTTGTATGAGAAATTTAAGGGTAATAAGGGTGTCTGCACATACATTGGAGAAATTCTCTTAATTGTCGATGCGAAATACTCTTATCATCATTGACAAACTTGACAAATTATCAATGAAATATTTGGCTTGACCACAAAAAGATCTATACTTTAAATCGACAATAATTTTTTGGTTCAAATTTTTCACTTGTGCTCTCTGCAAGTAGCCCATGCTTGTGTGAGAAGTTTCAGAAAATTTTCAAGGGTAATAGCCATGCATCTGCATGTATATTGAGACATTCTGTTTAATTGTCGATGCGAGACACTCTTATCATCATTGACAACGAGTCTACAAACATTCATTAAAGTAATGACAATAGAGTAAGCAACTGAATGTAATGACCTTAGAGCTGCTACCGTCGAACATGCCACCAGGTGTAATGACCGTAGATCATACCACCCGACCATGCCACCAGTTGTAAAGACCGTAAAGCATGCCACCAGAGCATGTCACTAGTTGTAATGACCATAAAGCATGCTACCATACCATCCCCATCAATTGTAATTACCATAGAGCATGCCAATGGAACATGCCACCAGTAGAATCTTTGACCTCTTGTCGACTAGATAGCTCACACTACTAATGAGCTAAGAGTGAAGCTTACTAGGGAAATTAATATAACAATCTAAGATTTATTTTTAAGTAACATTGGCAACAAAGGGAAATAGTATAAATTTATTACTAGACAGAAATAATTTATGAATAAATTATTATTTTTAATGATTAAAAAAGATATGCATTTAAAAATTATCAAATTATTAAAAAATTATGAACAGGTTGATTTGAAAGAAACTCTGTATTTTAGTAACTAAAATTATCGCAGTCTATAAGGAAGATGGGAAAAAAAAACAGTTCTAATTAAATTATATAAAAAATTATTTAAATATTTTTTCTAAATAAAGTCATAAGTCAAAATAAAAAGTCAATAGGATTCATTATATGTTGCTATTCTATTCATTCTATGAAATAAAGTCAAAAGGATTCATTAAACAATTAATTTAATTACAATAAATTTATTAATCATACCAAACGGTTAAAAGTCCAAACTATTCAAATTAAAATTATGTTCAAACACAGTAAAAATCATACAAATCATAAAAATTAAAATTTTGATGATACAAAAAGGACAGAAATCGAACTTTATAATAATAATGCAACAGATTGTTTTCATACATCACTTTAATGATGTTTCAATCAATGTTGAGAAAACGGAAAATGGCATGCCAAGAAAAGTTTTCCTTTTTGGAGCTAAATTTGAAGAATCCATCTTAAGAAATTTTCCTATCTTCGAATTATCCATCACAGCGTTCACGTTTAGCGTGAGTGCAACTGATGTACTTGAAAGGAATCTCGTTTGTGCGCAACTGTTGAGAAAGTTTGCAGCTCAAATGGTTAAGGTAACACCAAAATTTATGAGTCAATACCATTTTGTTTTAGTTTTGGTTAAATAAGTAATTAAAGAATGTCTCGTAACTTTTAATGCTAAATTATGAAGTAAATAAAATTAATTTATCAATTAATGACTGTAAAAAGTAAATAGATTACAAATCTTGTTATTTGTTTGACTACTTGTTAAATTTTTATTGTTAAATCAATTTAATTTTTTAATTGCATACTAATGAAAACAAAGAAAGACCGACCCAGTGAATAAATCTATCTAGTCTTGTAATTGTGCATTGGTTAAT
The DNA here is from genome assembly GCA_021605095.1 of Caerostris extrusa. NCBI lineage: Eukaryota > Metazoa > Arthropoda > Arachnida > Araneae > Araneidae > Caerostris > Caerostris extrusa. Next base: position 53,517 of record BPLR01008440.1, on the reverse strand, counting down.
CAAGGTTAGACTGGTAAAAATTCGTCTGATACTGTAAATTTAAGTGGCCAATTAATAAAAATTCAATAAATAAATCTATCTAGTTTTGTAATAGCGTATTGGTTAAATAACGTTTGACTGAAAAATAAATTCGCTAATTTTGAAGCTGCGCAATTGTTAATCAATATCTGCCAACAACAAAAAGAATGTTTCAATTTATAAAAGGGTTAAGGAAAATAAGCCAAATCAATTAAATGAGAATATAGAAAAATAATTATAAGCTCTATTAAGACAAAAATTATAAAGTCTATTCTGAAGTATGAATGAATCTATCTAGTCCTGCAATTGTGCACTGGTTAATCAAGCTTAGATTGGTAAAAATATTCGTCTAATACTGCAGATTTAAGAAACCAATCAATAAAAGGTGAATGAATAACATTATCTAGTTTTGCAATTGCTTAAATAACGTTTGACTGAAAAAATAAATTCGCTAATTTTGCAAATGAGCAATTGTTAATCAAGGTCTATTAACAACAAAAAATGTTTCAATAAATCAATTTATACGATGTTTAGATCATTAAACTAAACACGTGTGCAAAATGCATTATAATTTCCCAAGAATGGCACTGGTAGGACATCAACTTACTTCAGGAAAAAATCATTACAATCCATGCATAACCCAAATATAAAAACTAATATTTGTCTAATTGAAACAAATTACTCTTAATGCCATAACAAATTATCTTCAAAATGATGGTTATGTATTCAAATGAAACTAAATTAATAAAAAAATTCAATGATAAACAACATAGGTAAGCATTAATAAAAATTGGACATAAAAAAAAAAAAAAAATTTCTGAATAGAAATTTAAGTTTTATCTTTATATACATTTTTTAGAAAAATATATATACAATAAGCCTATATGTCTATAAAGTCTATAAACCATACTCTGTTATAATACCATAATATGTTAATAATACTATAATATGTTAATAATACTATAATATAATGTTATGTTTAATTTGTTATATATGTATATAATACTCTGTTATGCATTCAAATGAAACTAAATTACATAAAAAAAAAAATTCAATGTATACGAGATAAGTAAGCATTCATAATGACTGAACATAAAAAACACAATTTTTCTGAATAGAAATCTAAATATTATCTTTATATACATTTTTTAAAGAAAAATATATATACAATATATGTCCTATGTCTATAAGCCATTACTAGCAATATTCCTATTTTATTTTTTTATACGTACATCAGATATCAGACAAAAAAAAAATCACACTAACACAGTAAACATATTAGTGCGACATCAAGTTAAAAACCACCATCAATTCACTTCAGACAAAAAGAAGACACAAACATTACGATTACCCCAAACATACAAACACAAAGAGAAAAAAAAACACCATTGCATCATCGCCCTAACTGAAACAAATTACTCTCGATTCACGAAGGTATGACGCAAGAAAAGGCAAGCCACCAACACATATTCCCTTTTTCCATATAAAGAATATATATTTGTGTCCCTGGAATTTATCCAAGATGGGGAATAAAGAAGAAAGGGGAAAAAAAGGCTGATCTATAATATCCAAATAAGGCAGCGCTTTTTCATTAGCGTACAGATGAAAAGAATAGGATCCAGTGATTGCCGGAGAGAGTGTCCGAACCGAAACTATTACTTTTCCCGAAATGTTTCCAATTATTACCTGTCTATCAGCATCGGGAAGGGATTCGGGCTGACGTGAGACAGCAACAAGCACCCCGGGTGCAAGAGGGGTCGGCTGCAAATCCAATTAGGGAAGTTTGTAGGTCTTCCCTGCTGCAGGTGCATTTAAAAGCAGGTGTAGCGGAAGCTTTTCAATATAGGATGGAAATAATGAGATTGAATAATAAGTTAAAGTAAATAATGAGATAAATGAAGGTAACTAATGAGAATAATAAATGAGGTAGGATAAATAATGAAATAAATAAAGGTAAATAATGAAAATAATAAATAAGGTTAAGGTAAATAATGAGATAAATAAAGGTAAATAATGAGAATAATAAATAAGTAAGGTAAATAAGAGAATAATAAATAATTAAGGTGAATAATGAAGGTAAATGAAGGAAAATAATGAGAATAATAAATAAGGTAAGGTGAAGAATGATAAATGAAGGTAAATAATGAGAATAATAAATAAGGTAAGGTAAAGAATGAGATAAATGAAGGTAAATAATGAGAATAATAAATAAAGTAAGGTAAATAATGAGAATAATAAAGAGATAAATGAAGGTAAATAATGAGAATAATAAGAAAGGTGAATAATGAGAAAAATAAATAAGTAAGGCGAATAATGAGAATAATAAATAAGTAAATAGGTGAATAAATGAGAATAATAAATAAGTAAGGTGAATAATGAAAATAATAAATAAGGTGAATAATGAGAATAATAAATAAGTAAGGTGAATAATGAGAACAATAAATAATGAGATTAAAAAATTGAGAGAATAATTATCGGTTAAATTAGGTGAGAGTATTGATATTTTATTGAGAAATGTTAATAAAATGTGTAAAGGGCTAAAAATATGTTTAATGGGAACATATAAAGTAGCGTTCAGATTAGAAACATTTACGCGAATGTTCGCCTCTCCCAGGGATGAACAATTTAAACTATTACAAAAAAAAGTTGCATAGCTATAGAAGAAATCAATAAAAAAATAATTTGACGGAGATTAATGTAGAAATAACGCATAATATAATATTGCTTAGAATTAGATTAATCAACATTTCAATTTAATAAAACTGTTATATAATATTGAGCGATAATTAGATTTAAATTTCGAGTACTATTTTCTGTGCAAAGCTAAACTCGCGGAAAAAAAGACATTTCTTTTGAAATTTCAATTAGTTTGGCAGAATTATGGATTGTTTGATTTAGAAATAAATTTTCTGAAAATTTTTAAACATCAAATTAACATAAATTTGCTTTTAAAAAATAAAGAAAATAAAATAAAATGGTAAGAAAAAAAAATATATATTTTAATTTTCAAATTTCATTTTTTAAATCATGCAAAGAATATATAGATACTTTGTTAATATAAAATTTCCTAATATGCAAAAAGAGAAAAATACCCACTATTTTAATTAAAATATACAAAAAAAAATACTCACTACTTTAATTAAAATATACAATAAAAAAAAATACCTCAGACTAAACTTTAAATCATTCCAAAATCAACTGAACCGAAGCAAGTTATCCCTTAAAAACATGAGAATGGACAAACCAAAAAGATGTCCTTACAAAACACATCAAAACACCGCCATTTTAATTAAAACATACAATCTAAAAATAAACCATATAAACCATTAAATCATCCAAAATCAACCGAGCCAAAACAAGTTGAAAACATCCTTTGAAAACATGAGTCGGGAGAAAAAATGGACAAACCAATAAGATGTCCTTATAAAATACATCGTCAAATTAAAACCCCGCCAATTTAATTAAAATATACATTCTAAAAATACGCCATAACAAGCTAAAACATTAAATCACCCAAAATCAACTGAACAAGTTATTCTATTATCCTTAGAAAACAAATTATCTTTTGAAAACATGAGTCAGCGGGAAAAAACGGACACACCAACAAAATGTCCTTACAAAACACATCGCTGATCTCTTACAAAACGCGGCGGAAACAGCAATACAACCTTCTCGCGTGTCCGACCAATGTAGAAAAGCAGCTTTAGTAACCATATACATCTCCTTTGGATCAGGGGGCGCCACCGCCGCACCGCCCCACGCCCGACTTAATCCTCTCAAAGTCGCCGAACAGTGCGCCCTAACATCTAATGCTTCCTAAGCTAGGCTCATTACGCTCTGCACTTGTGCACTACTAATAAGGTTTCCGCCCCTGCTGATAATATCGATACAGTCGAATAGGTGTATCGATGACTGCCCGAGTTAAGCTCGTTCGTCTGCGATTCTTATGTTTTGCACTCGTGATTAAAAGGCACCAACAAAGGGACGTTCATTCGAATGCTGCTGCTAGCAACAGTTTAAAATTAATCCTTTCTGGTGATGCTGAAATAATTGGATGCAGGCTTAACTGCAGATGGAATGTGATAATATTCTTCACTCGTTTTAAATAAGTCGCGCGACATTAATGTTTTAATTGTCATTTTAGTTGCCATTGCCATTTTTGCAACTACTAAGAAGTGGCATTAAGCTAATTAAATAAATCGTAAAACATTTGTTAAACCGTGAATAATTTATTCATAAGGTAATTTAAACAGAGCATTAATATGTAGGTTTATAAGAAAATTAAGGTTTATTTAAAAGTGCAATATTAAAATACTTGATCATTAACTTTTTTTTTTACAAAAGGGAATAAATTCATACGGCTAGTAAAGTTTAAAACTAAATTATTCAAAATGTGACGAGAAGAGAGAAAATTTCAAAATATTGATTAAATTTCCTTTAAAAAGTGCAATAAACACATTTCTGCTGAATTCAAATTGAAGAAATTAATTGAAAGGAAATAGTGTTGTTTTTTATCCCACTTCGTAGACAGCAACACAACTAGACCAAGTCCAAGAACCCGTCTGGTTTCACGGAAGGAGTATAACCAACGTCATCTAGTATAAACCAATATTCTATAGACGCAATATTTTATTTAAATTCAGATTATATTAAAAATAAACTTGAGAATTTTACATTTGGATGGTTAAAATCTATTTTTCGATAAATATATCATTACATAGAGAGTTCAAAATATTAGACGGAAAAAATCAAGTAAAGTTGCAGTTTTATACTTATTACATTATTTTATATTATCATTATTTTTAAACAGCTTTACATTTCAATTTTAAAACTGAATTTTGTTTTTAATAGTTACTAAACATGAAATATATTTTAATAAAATTTTGATGAAATATGATTAAAATGGCTTGCAAAGTCTGGAGTATGGACCAAGAAAATTTGATAGAAAAATACTATTATAAACAAAATGAATGTGTATACGAAGTCGTATAGTATAGCACTTATTTAATAATGAGAACTTCCAAAAAGATCTATTTACTACTATACTACTTACATTATTTAAATAACTTTACATTTTAATTTTAAAATTCTATACGACCTCGTATACACATTCGTTTTGTTTTTACCAGTACAATTATTAAAATTGAATTTTTTTTTTTTTTTAATAATTGTACTGACAGGAAATATATTTTTATAAAATTTTGACGAAATGTGATTAAAATGGTTTACAAAATCTGGAGGCATGCATCAGGAAAATTTGATAGAAAAATACTATTATAAACAAAAGGAATGTGTATACGAAGTCTTAGAGTATATCACTTATTTAATAACGAGCACTTCCACAAAAGTTAGCGGCAGACATAATTGAAAGAATTTATCTTTGCGGAAACTTCGCTGGTAACTTTTTTTTTTTGCAATTAATTCATGAACGAATATAAAAACCAAACCCGCTCTGTCATCAAGTAATCTAAAAACTTGAGACAATCATCCACAAAAAAGACTTCCCGGATTCTCAATAAAGAAAAAAAGCTTAAGCTCCACTTTTCCCATATAAAAAAGAGAACTAGCAAGATTTTATTCAGAATGTGGATTCTTCTTCAATTACACCGTAACTCCTCTTCCACACCAAAAGAAACGTGCCGACGTTAATAGGACACAAGGATTCACTTTCAGGATCATCCATCATTGGGCCAGGACAATTGTCAATGCGGTGTGACCCGGATAATTAGCCGGTTAGCAGAGGCGAGAGCTGGATTATCCGACATTCAGGCGACGTCTTCTATCAGACCCTCTATTCATGGAGGAGAAATGTTATCATTGACAGCCGGCCATCTAAGTGGTTGAGATAGATGGCGGTGGACTTTTCCATCTGCTGTATTCCTGGAGCATGGTAAATAGGCGTGATTCAAAGTGAGAATCCGTGGAGCAGTTTTAATGGGGATTTGTAATGGTCTTTCCCAAGTCAGAAATATCGATTTTGGTGAAAAATTCTGTTGAGTTTAGTGAATTGCTATATACTTTGAGTGCGAGTTAAATAGTAAACAAGCTGGGGTTTTTTCAAATTTTTAGTAAATTCTGGTTATTCACAAAGTAAATGAATAATTATATTTACAGTATAATAATACGTATTCAAAATAGTAATATTGCACTAACTAAAGCTAATCTGCCAGTAGGCAGACGGCCGAGGCCCACCATGGAGCTGTTGTGTCATTGAAGTAGAACTAAAGCTAATAATTAGCTTTTAATACATTAAAAATGCCAGATAAAAATTTAATCTGAAAATAAATGTTAATACACAGCCGAGATTTTATGAAATCTAAATAATTAAATTTTTTTCAGTAGCATATGATGTGTATATATAGTCTACGTCGTGATTTGACTAAGACATATGTGTAATTTTAGTTGGGACACCATACTTCAAAAAAGCACCTGGAATCATTCAAGCCTACTAATTTGTGATATTTTAAACATTAATCATTTAATTAATTAATCATTTAAACCTATTATTTTCACCCACCCTATGCTAAAATTTTCCTTTGAGCGTGTAACTTATTACAAGTAAACTTTTTTTTTTTTTTTTTGTTGGTTTTGCTGGTTTGGCTCGATTTAGACTACCCTATGATCAAATTTTCAATTAAACTTGTAATTTATTACAAGTAAACTTATTTGTTATTGTTGGTTTGGTTTGTAGCTCTACGGTAAACGTTTTTGCACACTTGGCTAAGATCGGAACCTACAATTTAACGTGATTCCCAACCACTAACGAACATCCAAGCCCAGGCCAAGATTCGAAAATGAAGCACCAATGGCCAGAGCACTAGCCAATTGGCCATCAGTCCGCCGTGTTATTGTTAACTCAAAATGTCATACATGTTTTTATATTTTTAACTTGTCGTACAAATTGGTGTTACTTTTTTTTTCAAAGAAAATCACTACGATTTTGAGTAAGAACATAAAAAACTTGCAGAATTTTCAATTAAGAAAGTGAGAAAAAGAAATTAATTGAATCATGGAGAAAGAAACTAACATTAATAAAAAAAAAACATTAATAAAAATCTAGTAATAACTTTCTTTCGTATATAGCTGAACAGTAGTAAAATCCATTAATTTTACATTTAGAACGAACTGCAAATTTAATATTAAAAAGCTTTTAAATCAAACTAACTCCAAGCATTTAAGGAAAACTTATGTCACTTCTGATTTCTCCATTCTTAGCCCCCCCCCCAAGAAGAAAAAAACGACAGAGTGATTCCAACCCCCTTTCTCCCATACCAGTAAAGGGAACATCACGGTTTCTGTCATACGTGACACCCGCGTTACAAAACCTACGATGGAACACGTCTGTGGATGCCCCCCCCTTCCTTAAACCCCTCCACCCCCCCACGACATCCAGATTTAAAGTAGAATCAAAACTGAGATTCTTAAAACGCCAGAAAACGACATTTTATTCAAGTGTTCCAGTGGGTTAAGAAGATTTATTGCCTCAGAGGGAGAGGACATCAGTCTGAGGAAATAGATGCATACCAGAGAAGAAGAGGGGCTGGTGGAAGAGATGGAGGAGAGAAGAAGTTGAAGAAGAAGAAGAAGAAAACGTCCCGAAATAAAAAAAACAGTTTCTTCTACTTAAATCACCGAAACGCGCATTCAATGTATTGATCTCTCCCCTCTCACTCACTCTCTCTTGCAGAGGAAAGTTTTTCTCACTCCTCGCACACTTGCATTCTTCATTGCCCCCTGTATGGGATGATGTATGCGAAAAGTTGAGAGTTATCCTTTTCAAGAGTCTGGGTGTGCTCCAAATACATGATTCAGAAGGAAATTAAAACGTGAATAAACAATGAACAAACGCCATTCTTTCTCTCTCTTTGGTCGAATGCTAACAGAAAATGTAAGAGCGGAATGGGGGTAAAAGGGTGGGTGGGAGTTGCTGGGCAGTGATTGACGGGGTTTGTTTCTTTTGGTGGGTTTGTTTTTGTAGATATCAGTAGCCTTCCCTTGAGTCATAAATTTTCTTCTAAAGTTCAAGTTGAACATCCATTATTTAGATCTGGATTCGATCTCATAACAAATGGTGTGGAAATTTTCTTAATAAATGGAGTGATATGTAACTGATGACTAAGCATATACACGTAGCGTTAATATAAACATAACACATAAGTGAAACAAAATAATTACTCATAAAATGATGATTTTTACCATAAGATTGCTTTGGCGTCCTCTGTTGTATAATAGAGATACTAATTATTTTCCCTTTAAATTAACTTGAACATTTGGAAAAATTTGAATGAAATATTTTTTATAACTTATAAAGGCTTAAAAATAATTTAATTTGTTTTGTAACCCACTATAAGTTAAAAAAAATTTTTTTTCAGATTTTTCAAAAGTTCAAGTTAATTTAAAGCGAAATTAATTAGTTCCGTTATTATACAAACAGATGGCCCCACAAGCAACCTCATGGTTAAAATCATCATTTTCTGGTAATTTTTTTTATTACTCTTACAGAGTAGTTAAAATGCTTTTACTAATTAATTAAATTAAAAATAAATTCTGTTAACATATGCAATTTAAAATAACAAAATATAAAAAAAAGCAATTTTTATTTTTATAGTAAGAATTTTATTCCCTTAAAAATTAAAAATATATCTTCAAGAAGAAAAAAAAATGACAAATTCTTAAACAACGGAAAATAAGCAAGTAAAACTTTTTTTTTAAAATCGCTTACTTATAAAAAAAAAAATTCTCACATATAACTTAAATATACAAAATGAACAACAAAAAAAATCACATAAAAAATTCCAATACATCAGCATTCTTAACTTTCAAAAACCTGCGAAAGTCAGATAAAAATAAACTCATTCACAAATCCTTCGATTTACTATTTAAAAAAAAAATCCCGGAGAAATCCTAAATATAAATGTTGTGGCATTTCCATCACATAAGACGACAAACTTCCCACAAATTCCTCAGAAAATCCTAAAAATCGAAATCCTGAAAAACTTATTCTTACTTTTTGAAGTGGCCAGGCGAACAAGAAAGTGTAAGTAAGCAAAAGAGAGAGAGAAATCCAGACTATTTGGGATGGAATGACCAAACCTGATTCAATTATGGGAACGAATCGATTTGATATCAAAAACTGATATATTCGTCCCTGGTGGTTCTCAGTAAATAGTGTAACTAGCCCTATGAACGAAATCAATCAAGATTCGTGGAAGATGAACGTTACGAGGAGAGAAAATATTTCTGGACTTTTCATATTTCGTGAGGGAATCACTCGGGATACTGTGGATATTAATGTACTACTGTGGATATTTATGTGATTTAGCGTTTTATTTGTTGAATAAATCACTAAAATTAAAAGTTGGTTTGGATGTGGTTTTCGTTTTCTTTAAATTTAGCAAATATTATTTTTTACCTCATTTTTTCTTTTTTATTTAAAATAATTCATACAGTTATTATCTAATAGTTAACGCCATTACTATCCTTATGGTACACATTTAAGTATCATTCTATATGTGATTGTTATAACTAACTTTATTTCTAATTAATTATTCTTGTATGTAATAACTATTTTTTAAAAATCTTTTTTAGCACAATATTTTTCTATTTAAAATAATTCATAACACTATTATATAACAGTTAACGCCTCAACATATTTATTAACATGGTACGTATTTATCCTTTTATGTGTAATTATTATATAATAATTATTTTTTAAATATTTTATTATTTTTTATAGTATAGTATATAAAAATTTATAATTATTAAATAAAATTAAAAACAACCCCTGCAGATACATTTACTCTTAATTGATTTGAAATAATAAAAAATAGCCATTTTTTCATGGTTATGAAAAACTTAATATACTTTTTTAATTTTTTTTTCAGTGACACTGAAAAACATATTTACTTAACGTTTTTATTGAATTAAATTTATTCCAAATAAAATAAAATATGTTGGTATATAAAATAAAATATGTCCAAATAAAATAAAATATGCCATTTCCATCAAAATCCATCAATGTTAAAAACGAAATTCGAAAAAGATAAAAACCGAGTCGGGCAATAATTTATCTTGAATGTATAACAGTTAAATGTATATATATTTTATTCTTTATTCATTAAATTAATTTTATAATTTTTCTGAATGCTATAAAAATTAATGAAATGAAAAAAAAAAAAAACAAGATTATGCCATTTATTTTTCCATTCCAAAAAATTATCGGCGAAAAAAATTAACACTACAACAGTAAAATAAAAATAACTTCATTTGGAGATAAATAATTTCATAAAATCATAATCACAAAATTATATGGTAAATTAACTACATAATTTTGTGATTAAAAAGCTTTTTATTTTTTTCCACTTTTATGCTACGAGAAAGAACTTCAGCACCATATGGGACAGACCTGATCAATAAATCAATTTATCTAGATGCTACAAATGTTACTGATAATTTAATTCTGATATATATATGTATAATAAATGTTTTGGAAATAGTTTTGTGTTCGTAATACTTTTTTTTAAAATTTCACATAATCTTCTTTTGCATATGTACGTGAATTATGAATCTATAAAATAAAAGGATATACTTAGAAATATTCCGTTTCTTTATACTAAATATGATTATTTATCTGTATATTCAAAATGGAATTTAACAATCTATTGCAATATAGACTGTAGATTTAAAAGGAATTTTTCCAATTTATATAGCTAATCTATTTTTCCAATTTTCTTAAAAAAATTTCTATACTTTCTTTAACATCAGACTATGTTTATTAATTTTCCTTAGACATGCATTTAAAAAAAAATATTACGTTTACATATTCAGAAAATTTTATAAAGACTGATATGAATAATTTGGCTTTAAAATTTGAGCAATATTTGATTTAAAATTTTAATGCAACAAGAATTCGCGAATAAATATTATCACTAGTTCTATTTAGCAGAAAATTAAGTAAATTTGATAGTGTTGTTGAATAGTTTAAAACATACTAGTTAAAATGATAGTTTAACTATTTTTTTATTATTGAAATCGTATTTATTCGGAATTAAATGATGAATTGTGTATGATAAACTGTAATATTAAAAATAAAATTGTTTTTATTGTTTGTGATACATAGTAAAGTCAGTTAATGCCAAACGATCAATATAATAAATAAATGGTATGATATTCATTGTTTTATTTAACAATATTATCAGCATATATAAAAGTATAAAATTCTGTAAATCAATTAAAAAAAATGACTTATATTGATTATATAATATAATATTATCTTTATTTTTAAAAACATCCCAGGTCTATCAGGATATTTTCATATTTATAATTTTAACAAATTTATGATAAACATTTTTTATTTCATGCCTTATTTTTTATTGCTTTTTCCATATCCTTCTTAGTTAATAATTAATAACTTCGGCATTTTTATAATGATCCGAATACACTCGTACGTAAATGAAACTCTAATTTATCTGCGATAAATTATAACCTAATTTATCTGTGGTAAATGACAACCAAATCCACCATGGTAATTGACAACCTAATTCATTTATTTCTAATGATAACCTAATTCATCTATGGTTAATGATAACCTAATTCATCTATGGTTAATGACAACCTAATTAATTTGTGGTAAAATGACAACCTAATTTATGGTTAATGACAACCTAATTAATGTGTGTAAATGATAACCTAATTAATGTGTGTAAATGACAACCTAATTCATCTGTGTAAATGACAACCTAATTATTCTGTGGTAAAAGGACAACATAATTCAGCTATGGTAAACGACAACCTAATTCATCTAAGGCAAATGGCAAACTAATTCATCTATGGTAAATGACATTATGCACATTAAAGTTTTTAAAAAAATATTGGAATTTTATTCATTTTATAGCAGTTAAATTATCAAAGGATCATTAAGTGAAACTTTTTCATTGACATAATAAAATTTGTTAATTAAAAATATTTTAATGTGACTTCATACTCCTTGACAAATTTTAACAATTTGCATTCTATAACTTGAGTTATTCTGAATTTAATAAAATAATGTTTTTTTTTTTTTTTTTTTTGGCTTGTTTTCCATGTTTCCTTCACTATTACTTTTCCCATATTTTTATTGAATGTTTTATATGTTTATTTATTTTGAAAATTCGAATTAAAAATTCATGCAACTATATATCTCTAGATGATAAGTGAATGATGAGCATTTTTTATTTCATGCCTTATTTTTAATGCCTTTTATCACTTCTTGATTAGTGATTAATTTCGATGCTTTTCTAATGATCCCAATACATGAAATTTGGAATTAGCCTGTGGTAAATGATAACCTAATTCATCTATGGTAAATGGCATTAGATGGCAACAGGATGGATTTTATTTATAGAGGGCTAGTAAGTGGTGAAGATTTGGATTAAAGTATAGGGTTATTGTTAAACTTTCAGAAATAACGAGAAGCCAGAAAGCTGCTGGTCCGACTTGATTGCCAAATCCATGGGATCTGTAACTGCATTGAAATTAGTTATAAAGTCCCATTGCAGAACTAAATATAGCAAAATCAGCATTAATCTTGTTTTCTGTTTCTAAATTAATTTATGCAAAACTACCGTTTTCCACCTTCGTCTGCCACCAAAATGTGCCACCTTGGCGTTATCTTAAGAATATAAACCCTAACACTTGAAGCAGCTTTCCAAAAAGTTCTTCAAGAAGCATCGCCAGAAGTCCGCAATAAAAATGTAAACGTTCAAAAGCGCACAGCTGCTAACATTATTGTCTAACGCTTATAACATTATTGTTATTAACATTAAATGACAACCTAATACATCTGTGGTAAATGACATTAACCAACACATTGCAAGTTAAAAACCTCATTCGCATTTTATTCATTTTTATATATTTCATTGTTTTCTAAGTTATCTTCACTGTTACTTTTTCCAATATTTTCATTAAATATTTTTTATATAAAATTCGAATTAGAAATTCATACAATTGTATATTTCTAGAAGGTCAATAAATGATGTAGATTTGGATTAAACTATAGGGTTATTGTTAAACTTTCAGAAATAACGAGAAGCCAGAAAGCTGCTGGTTTGACTTGAATGCCAAATCCATGGGATCTGTAACTGCATTGAATTAGTTATAAAGTCCCATTGCAGAACTAAATATAGCAAAATCAGCATTAATCTTGTTTTCTGTTTCTAAATTAATTTATGCAAAACTACCGTTTTCCACCTCCGTCTGCCACCAAAATGTGCCACCTTGGCGTTATCTTAAGAATATAAACCCCAACACTTGAAGCAGCTTTCAAAAAATTCTTCAAGAAGCATCGCCAGAAGGCCCGCAATAAAAATGTAAACGTTCAAAAGCGCACCGCTGCTAACATTATTGTCTTCATCTGTTGCAGGGGCACATTATTACCAACAGAAACTTTACGACAATGGCGAATGGTCCCTTTCGTCCAGAATTAGACGACACTGCCGCCAAGGAATGTTGTGTCGGGGAGGTTTTATTATCTTCCTGATGGGGTACGTTACGTTTAGAATGTTCTTTTCTGCACCCTCTCCTTTTACCATTTTGTTCTAAAGGAGAAAGACGTTACGAATGGAACATTAGGAACCAGGGGGTGGGGGTGGGAAATGGAACTGAACTGGAAAACGTGCCTTTAGAGTTCTGTAACGAGAAGAGTCGTTAAAAATGTTAAAAATAATGAATGTAGGATGGATGGGTCGAAATTGCATGAAATTCTCAATTTGAGAACAGGTGACATGGGCATGAGGTGAGGAAAGACAAAAGAATTGCTTTGCCGAGTTATATATACGTTCCACCAGAAGGTTTTCGATGGAAATAATGAGAAACTCACTTTTCTTGTTTTTGGCTTTGTTGTTAATGACGAATATAACAGTAAATTTTCTTTTTAAAGAAACCGATGATATTCTCTACAATTATATATCCCATTGAATCTCTCTTTCGATTCCGAGATTCATCTGTTATGATATTGTTAGATACTGTTTGAATGGTATCTGTTCACTAAGAATGCAATTGCTTGGCAATGCTATGAATTATACTGCCAACGGTGTAAGTGTTTCAGTATTCTCTGCTTAGCAGACATATATAATATATTGATAGACATTTATGAACATCCGTTTTGTTCATAAAAAAAATATATGAAGAAACATCGCAATATCAAATCAACATGGCTAAATACAGGGTGATTATAATTAAAGTTCCATTTCAAAATGCTGTAAAAAAGAACCACTCATCACAATGAGTTCAAATTTGAACTGAAGATTCTTGAAGAAGTGGGAAATGGTGCGGCATAAAAACCAGTTCCAAAGTGTATTAATGGATGGCGCTGTAAGCCGCATAAAGAAAGTGAATTCAGCTGACAAAGTGACATTTGAATCGAAATGACAACGTATTTGGCATGAGTTGCACATTAAACCAACTGTAGTGTTCAATGCGCTTGATTGTTTCGGTTTTTTGACGGAAAAAAAATGACTTTCAAGTCATTCAACAGTTGTGACACTGTTAGTTGAAAGCCCATCCACCACCTCAAGGTCATACCAAATTGGATGGGAATAATCGGTGGAAACTTTTTTTTATGCCATTCCATTTCCCCTTCTTCAAGTATCTTCAGTTCAAATTTGAATTCATTGTGACGAGTGGTTCTTTTATTTACAGCATTTTGAAAGTGGGACTTTAATTATAATCATGCTGTATATACTATGAAAAAGTATTACGAAATTAAAATGGATTTTCTCGTTAAAAATTATTTAAATTTTATTCTTTTGTAATTTTTATTACATAGATATAGTGAAAAATGCGGAAATAGCACAAATATGAATTTATTATCATAATACTTCTTCTTAAAAAAAAAAAATATAAAAAAATAAATTTGTCGATATCTTTTTTTCATTGAGTTTTTTTAATGCATAACAAAAAGTCGAGCAATTGAACTGAAAGAAATATGATAAGATTGAAAATTAATTGAATAGATAATTAAATAAAAAATGTTGCCTAAAAACTCGTTGCCATTTACCGAAACATATCATTTATGTCAATGCAACAAAATTATTAAATAAAGTATTAAATTTGATGATAATAGATTTTTATAAATATTATTTTAAAAAACTATCTTTATTCAGTGAAAATTTGTTGTTTTTTATTTTTAGAATAAAGAAAAATAAATGGCAAGTATTAAACTTAATGAAAAATAAAAATAGATGTAATATTCAATTACGTTTGAATAAATTCAATAAAATTGAAGAATTGAATCAATAATACGTTTTAAACATTCTTAAACAAAACATAATTCACAGAAATTCAAATAATAAATATGTTTTAATCATTTTCAAATGTTTAAAAAACAAAATTTCTTTTTAAAAAAATTGCTTCGAAACGTTATATTGATTAGCACAAAATTTTTAATATATTGATTGTAAAAATAAATCTAAACTATTTTATGTAAAAAAAATTTTTTATCAAATTATACTAAAGAGAAAAATATTTAAAAAACTAAATCTATATCTTCGTGATTGGTTGAAGAATAATGGAGAAATATAATACATCCATTTTAATTTAAAATATTTTCTTACATTTCTTTTATATATATATATATATATATGTATTTTATATATCATTATATTTATATTAAGTAATAACTAATGCATGAATAAAGTCAAGAAACCAATAATATGTCTGTCTTCAAGCATTATTTTCTGTATAAAAATATTACGAAATAAAATAGCAATGTAGACAGACGTGAAGTAATTTATTATAATCGAAGTAAGTTTTTAAAATTACGAAAGAAAGATTAATGTTACTTTATAAATTATACATTGTTTTCACTTTTTAGAATTAAAAAATAAATTATTGGATTTTTTTCATTTTTAAAGTATACATGTTGATAGAATGTGCACATACGAAAGTTAGATTTTATTATGATAAAATAATTAAGAATAAATTTTTTAGTGAATATATAGAGAATATTTCTTGCCGTTCAAAAATATTTTGAAGATTTAAAATTTTTATAATTTTAAGAAAATTATTTCAAGCAAAAAATTAATCAACTTCTAACACTTAAAAAAATGATAGTAAAAGATAGATATTCTTAACATTTAAAGTTGATAGAATGTATCATCATCCCTCCCTCCTCCCTCCTCATCATCATCATCATTGGTGCAACAGCCCCATTGTGAACCAAGGTCATCTGCCAACTGGCAGATTAAGAGACGAGAGATGTTTTTATTTTTACGGGGTGGGGTTGTCAACCCTACGCCCAACGGTCAACAGCCGATAGAATGCATACAGATGATAAAATGAACAGATGACTAATTGTCGCATGGTAATGAAGTAATGATCCATAATTTTTCCCAAATATAAAATTTATATATATAATCAGCGGCGCAAAAGCCCCATGTTGTGTCAAGGCCGTCTGCCTACTGGAAGATTCCGAAATAGGAGATGTTTACACACTAAGAGGTAGTGTTTTCAGCCCTACGCTCAACAGTCATATTAGACAGGGCCTTAGGGTTTAAAGTGTATTCCGAACTATTACAAAGATCCATGGCACCGCTGGTACTCGAAACCGAAACTGTGGCACTGAGCGCCAGAGCGCTAGTCACTCGGCCATCAGGCCCATATATATCATTACCAACAGTTTGCCATGGTGGGCCAAGGTCGTGTGCCTACTGGCAGATTTCGAGATAGGAGATGGGTTGTCTATATATATATATTTATATATATATATATATATATATATATATATATATATATATATATATATATATATATATATATATATCTGTTTTTAAAAAACTCGGCAAAAAATTAAGGTGGTCAAAAAATCTTATTAAATAAATTTAATAATAATAATAATAATTTAAAAAAGGCGCCTAGACTAGGTTAAAAACCAACAGGTAATACAATTAAGATAAAAAAATAAAATAAAGAGAATAATATCAGGCAAAAAGTTGTAAAAAAAAAAATTGAAATTAGAATATTTTCTAACTGGGTAAAAAAATGCCTTTATTAAATATATTCAACGTTACTGAAACACCGGATGAGAAAAATAATAAATTGAATAATCTTTTCCGGAAATACTGCTTATCCTTTTAATAAGGAAATACGATTTCATCCATTATATATGTGGTACTAGACAAATAACCAGTCATTCTGTAGCGAATTATTAATTCATGGTTGAGATAAATTATTTAATACGTATAAATGCCGGGATAAATTACCCTAGTCTTTCATTAAGTTGTCTTTATCTAGCTTACCGATAATTTCGACTAATTAGCATTAGTTAGAACGTTGACAGATATTCTGGTGCTGGCTTTGTAGATTTCGAAAATTTATTTAAAAATATTTCTAATTAAAAACAGGATAATGCAAGTTTTTCATAAAAAATAATAATGAATCAGGAATTTTTATGCAAAAATATTATGTTATTTCAAGAAAAATACTGAGTAATTAGAAGGGAAACTAAAAACATAATTCGTTAAATGCAAGGATTGTATAGTATAACATTAAGGAAGATCCAATTAGGATTTTCGGTCTTTTATGTCTTATTACTGTTTATTTAAGAAAGGCAAATTAATTTAGGAAATTTATATAATTGGGGCAACAAACTCATTTATTACATAAAGTTTTCTATGCCATTCCTAACTTTAATGGAATAAAATACATATAAGCACATAATTAAACTTTAAAGTATACATTCATAAATATTTGAAGATAGTAAATATTAAATATAAATAACTAATATTTATCTATTGCCATTTGAAGAGGTTAATTTAAATGAAATATACACTTACACAATAAAATTAATTAAAACATTTGAGTTGCTAAAATTTATTTGAATAATTAGTTAATTATATGCAGTAAGAAATTAACTGATAACTTAACTAATGCTCTAAAAAGGTAGATTAGAGAATATCTGCAAAATTCAGAAAAAAGAAAATATTAACAATATTTGCGTTATTATTTCAAGCTTTTACAAAAATAAAATTAAAAATCATGATTTAAATTAATAGATAAAACATTATTGAGACTGAAATGAAATAAATTATAATAATTTAATAGAATAAAATATATATAAGCACATACTTAAATTAAAAGTATATATTCTTAAGTAATTAAAGAACAGTTAAATATTAAATATAAATAACTAATATTGATCTATTGCCATTTGAAGAGATTAATTTAAATAAAATATACGCCATAAACATTTCTGTGCAATCAAATTAATTAAAACATTTAAGTTGTTAAAATTTATTTGAATAATTAGTTAATTATATTCAGTAAGAAATTAACTGATAACTTGACTAATGATCTAACAGAGTAGATAATATCTGCAAAATGCATATAAAGAAAATGCTAACAATTTTTCATTATTATTTCAAAAAATTTAACAAAAAATAAAATTAAAAAATAATAATTTAAATTAATAGATAAACATTATTAAGATTGAAATGGAATAAAATATATATAAGCGCATACTTAAATTCAAAGTATACATTCATAAATATTTAAAGGACAGTAAATATTAAATAGAAATAACTAATATTGATCTATTGCTCTTTGAAGAGGTTAATTTAAATGAAATATACACTTACAATATTTCTGTGCAATCAAATTAATAAAAACATTTAAATTGTTAAAATTTATTTGAATAATTAGTTAATTCTATCCAGTAAGAAATTAACTGATAACTTGAGTAATGCTCTAGGTAGAGAATATCTGTAAAAAGTCATATAAAGAAAATATTAACAATATTTAATCAATTATTAATTGAAATTATTTCAAAATTTTAGCAAAAATGAAATTAAAAATCACGATTTAAATTAATAGATAAACATTATTCAGACTGAAATGGAATAAAATATAATAATTTAATGGAATAAAATATATATAAGCCCATACTTAAACTCAAAAATATGTATTTTATGAATATTTGAATAACAGTTAATAATAAATATTAAATATAAATAACTAATATTTATCTACTGCCATTTAAAGAGGTTAATTTAAATAAAATATACACTTAAATATTTCTATGTAATCAAATTAAAAATGTATTCGAATAATTTGTTAATTATATCCAGTAAGAAATTAACTGATAACTTGACTAATGCTATAGGCATAGAATATCTTCAAAATTCATGTAAAGAAAATACTAGCAATATTTTCGTTATTATTTTAAAATTTTAGTAAATGAAATTAAAAATCATGATTTAAATTAACATGATTTATATAACATGATAAACATTATTCAAACTTAGTTAAAAATAATTTAAGTGACTAATATGCAACGTCATAACCATTACAGTTTAAAATAAATTATACTTATTAAAAATTCTCACATTTTTACTTAAACTCTTATATAAATTTAAGTAATCACTTTAAATAATAAATGCGTGTTATCTGGATAATTGCTTTTCATAATATTTATACCTGATATACGAGCATGTTAAAGAACATCATATAGATCGGTAAATCTTTATAAAAACCATTAATTGAGTTCATTATATTGAATAAACCATAAACTTTAATACGCGGCATCATTACAGAGAATGATAAACGAAAACTTGCATAATTCATGGCTCCGGTTTACTTTCTTACAACACAGCAATGCTTTCATAACAAACTCAATTTCGCTTAAGTCTTATCTTGCAGCCATGGACTTAACGGATTAAAAAAGAAAATGAATAGATAAATATGAATAAAATAACCGAACGGAATATATAAAAAAAAAAATGGGAAAAGGGGAAAACTTAAAACTGCGGGACTTTGAAGAAATAGCAATAGTTAAAGAGTTGGAGAAAGTCCTTGAAAAAGATGTATTATGTATGTCTATCTCCCAACCACTGCCTCCTTGCCATTTTATGAAATAGGATTTCGCTACTCGAATAGATGCAGGGAAATGACAACATTCAATATGCATAAGTGTTCTTCAGAGCGAATCTCTCCCAAAAATGTGCTCCCTTTTGAAAAGTTTATGCAAATATTTTGATTGGATAAGTTCTAGTGTGTGGCAGCGACGGTTAAGGGCAAAAGGAAGAAGAGTCTTCCTCAAGAAATCGCCATTAATTAAATTGGCGTTTTTAAAAAAAGAAACCTGTTAGATGGGCTAGCACAGTTTTGGAAATGGTGAAACTTTATAGTTGGGGGTTCATTTTCATAAATATTTGGGAGGCATTAAGATTTTTCCCAATTTAGCCCAAGCTCTCTCTGAAATTTATATTTATACTGGAGCTTCTGATAATCTTTTATTGGTCTGGATTTCAGGCAAAGGCCTCAAATAGACTTTTGAAATTTAATAATTGCATAATTTTGTTTCAAATGGGCAATAGACGAAGTTTAGAGTCATTAGTATAGTGAATAATGTCGTTGATAATCAATAAAAATTCGAAGATAACATCAGTTAACTGAAGTTCACTTAACTTAATTTTTATTTTTAGTTAACTGAAGTTAATTTCTTTAATTTTTATATTATATCAGAATTAATAATTATAAGAATTAATACTGAAATAAATACATATTTTGTGCACACGTGGGCTAAACAGACCGAGACCTACAGTTTAAAGTGGACTCCGAACCATCAGTATTGCTACTACATCACACCACACCACATCACTGTGGCTTGAGCCAAGCTGTCCCTTTAGTGTTTGGGAATGATGGTGGTGAGAAGTCTGATTAGGCTCTGTGACTCAATGACTTTGACTGTGACTTTGAAGAAATAGCAATAGGTAAAGAGTTGGAGAAAGACATACATCTTTTCAAGGACTATCTTTCAACCCTGGCATCTCCCATTTTACGAAATAGGATTTCGCTACTCGAATAGATGCAGGAAATGACAACATTCAATATGCATAAGTGTTCTTCAGAGCGAATCTCACCCAAAAATGTGCTCCCTTTTGAAAAGTTTATGCAAATATTTTGATCGGATAAGTTCTAGTGTGTGGCAGCGACGGTTAGGGGCAAAGGGAAGAAGAGTCTTCCTCAAGAAATCGCCATTAATTAAATTGGCGTTTTTAAAAAAAGAAAAACCTGTTAGATGGGCTAGCACAGTTTTGGAAATGGTGAAACTCTATAGTTGGGGGTTCATTTTCATAAATATTTGGAAGGCATTAAGATTTTTCCCAATTTAGCCCAAACTCTCTCTCTCTCTCTGAAATTTATATGGTTTATGCTGGAGAAGACGCTTCTGATAATCTTTTATTGGTCTGGATTTCAGGGAAAGGCTCGAATAGCCTTTTAAAATTTAATAATTGCACACATTTTTTTGAATGGTCAATAGACAAAGTTTAGAGTCATTAATATAGTGAAAAATGTTATTATCAATGACATTTTTCGATCAATTCACCAATCAATATAAACTCGAAGATAACATCAGATTTATTATATTTATGCTGATTTTATAATAACTACAAGTTTTAGAATTTATACAGACAAGTATTAGAATTTTTGCTTATAATTTATTACTCGAAGTTTGTGAGTTTATAAGCAAAATATAGATGAAGACAATAAAATATAAATAATCTTAATTAAGTCAAAACAATTATTAAAATTAACCACAAAAATAGGTGTTACATGAATGTATATGTTCCATCCTTACATAATATGGTGCATATAACAGTTCCACCACGCATAACATTGTATTGGCATTGTAATGACTTCCTGTTCGTAACATTGTAATGACTTGTATGATTTCTTGTATGTAACATTGTAATGACTTGTATGACTTCCTGTATGTAATATTGTAATGACTTGTATGACTTCCTGTATGTAACATTGTAATGACTTGTATGACTTCCTGTATGTAACATTGTAATGACTTGTATGACTTCCTGTATGTAACATTGTAATGACTTGTATGACTTCCTGTATGTAACATTGTAATGACTTGTATGACTTCCTGTATGTAACATTGTAATGACTTGTATGACTTCCTGTATGTAACATTGTAATGACTTGTATGACTTCCTGTATGCAACATTGTAAACATGACTTGTATGACTTCCTGTATGTTAAATTGTAATGACTTGTATGACTTCCTGTATGTAAGATTGTAATGACTTGTATGACTTCCTGTGTGTAACATTGTAATGATTTGCATGACTTCCTGTATGTAACATTGTAATGACTTTTATGACTTCCTGAATGTAACATTGTATGACTTGTACATTCTATAACTTCAAACTTTTTTCATTCCATACTTCAAACTCTTAAAATTATCTTATTATACAAAACTATGACGACTTATAAAAAAGAAGTAGGAATTGAGGACGTAGTACACGTATTAGTACACATGCGAACAATTATACGTACTTCTGTCACTATAATGATAATAAATTACATTTAAGACCAATAAATAAAAATAAAGAACGCATTAAGATTACATGTTACTTTTCTGTTTAAATGCATACTTAGAGTATATAATAAAGCAGCTTAATAGAAAAACTTTCTATTTAAAATAAATCAAAGTAGCAATCGATAAATAAACCGTTTGAATGAGAGGTTAAAATAAAATTTGACTACAATTAAATTAAAATATAAATATTTAAGCCCTAGAAACATTAACAACAATTCAATGGCTTAGCAAATGTACTTCCGCAACATATGAAAGAAAAATTGAGAAAAATATTAATAGTCCAAATTAGATTCTGACAGATAAAGAAAAAAAAAAAATGACAGTTGACACATATCGAAGTAAAAAAAAAAATAAAAAGAACAAATGTTAAAAATTCGAAACACTTTTCTTCTCATAAAAGAGAAGAAAAAAGATCGAAGAAAGAGAGATAAAGGGGTAGGAGGGAGGGGGAAAGATAAACTTCCTTCCACCATTTTAGGGTTCAACAGCGATATCATCAAGTGAGTTTTGAAGTACCATTTCAGACATGGGTTTGAAGAAAGAGGATACTTTTCCCGCTCTTATTTTTCTTTGAGGCTTTATTCTTTACTATATTATTCGAGCTTTGCCTTGGAGGCAAGAAATATTGCCATTTTCCTGCTCTATAATATCTCCTCCTCCTCCTCCTCAGAATGTTTGACTCTATTCTAAATAAAATATTAAAAAAAAGCAAAAAAAAAAAAAAAAATACACGAAAGATGTCTGTCGGTATGAAGGAAATGAAAAAAAAAAAAAAATATTGTCAACTGGTAAAACATTTGTAAAGGAAAAAATCGTTCCCCCTTGTACTCCAAAATTCACCTATCTCATCTTCTTCCACCACCCCTCTCTTCTTTTTCTTTTCTTCTTTTTTTTCTATTTATTTCTGCTATCTCGTCTGTCGTTCCTTTTCTTAAACCGTCTGTTTTTCTGCATAGGAGAGTTTTCTATTCGCTGCACCATCCCCTACCTCCTTTTATATCGTTCCTTGTAGAAGGGGGTTGACTACAGAGAGAAAAAAAAAGAAAAAAAAAATGGCACACGAGCGGGTGTACGTGGAAGAAAAAAGTCGACTTCTTTTTTTTTGGCGCAGTTGTGCCTTGGGGGTGGCTTTTGACATCATCAATACGCCAGATCTGGTGCACAAATTGCGATTTCCTCTTCAGCCCATGTGTTGTTTTTTCTGCGCCCCTGCTCGCTTGCCCCCACTAGCCTTTTGCCCGCCAGGTCTCTTTTATACAGCATGTTTGTACATCCGGTGGTTTTGTGCACCTATTTTGTGTTTTCTCATCCCTTCCATCCTTTTGCAACCCCTCTTTGCCATCCCTCCATGCCCCCCTTATTCAAGTTGGGTTCGATTTTTGGAGGCCCTTTTTGCAGTCGGAAGAAAAAGTCGAACAGACAAGCCCCCTCTATCCCACCAAGGCATACAAACAAAAACTGCAGGCAGCATCCAATTTCAATTTTAGTATTCGATGAATTTCTTTTTCTTTAGTCTTTTATTATTTTTCGTTCTTTTCGAGCATTCTTCCCCGAAGACCGATTGTTGATTCAGGAAAAGGATTGAAAGAATGGCATAAAGAAGAGAACGAAAATGCATATAGAGCTGTTGTTTGTGATCGTGGACTACTACAGTAAGCAGGGGCGGTCCCCCTCCTTCATAAAACGGAATCGCTCTTTTGGTAATGCTTTTAGCGCCCTCGTGGATGAGCTAATCTGAGGAGCACTTTTCATAAATCTTTTAAAAGAAAGATTTAGAATTTTGGAATCTTTTTCCATGCTTTTAAACCGTTCCTCCAAGAATAATTCGGAAGAAGAAAGAAAAAAAAAAATTATCTTTCTCCCTGCATTCTTAAAAGTTTCTTTCAGTGTGTTGGCCGACTTCAAGTCAGGCATTCACAATTCTTTTCTTATTGTAGAATAGAACTGTTGAAGAAGGAATTGAAGATATCACTGTGTGAATTCACAATCATCTATTAACCCTTTACTGAATAGTTTATTTTCTTTACTGAAAAAAATTGAGTGCTCGGAAAATACCTTCTAGTGACCTGAAGATATTTGACAGTCAAACTGACCACTATAATCCCAAATGGGGTTTGGGTTTACAAGGGAATACTATGTAACAAATAGCGAAATGAAGGGCAATCACGTTTTAGAACAAAATTATTCTTATGGATAATTTAAAATTTGCTTAATATTTCTATTATTTGTCAAAGTAAACAAAGTTAAAGAACTTTTTCCAATGCAGTATCACAATCCATATCTCCCCTGTCTTGACATATGCTGTGCTACGATCTGACAATTGAAAAGAAAACTGAAGTATTAGGGGACTAGATAGAACGTCATTCAGTTAAGGATTGATTGATTTTAATCCTCTTTGGATGATATTTTCTGGTTTGCAATAAAGGTCTAACAGCGACTAAAATATTTAATGATATTTGCAGATCAGATTAAGCCTAAATATTGTATGCACACCATTGCATTGATTTTTACTTACAATTCTTTGATAGAAAGTATACAGAAAAAAAAAGCTAAGGTCTCAAATTCTGTTGATGCCTTAGCCTAAATATTGACTTAATTACTGTTTTATTATTATTATAATTTATTATTAATTATTTTATTATTCTTGTTATTATTATTACTGTTAATGATTATTGTTTTTAAATATTAATTTTAACTTCGAAATAAACCATTATATAATTATATTAATACTTATTTAAAAAATTATTCAAAGGAAAATTAATTATAAATACTTATTTTTGGTATTGATTATAACAATATATATTGTTGTCAGCTGGAAGGGGTGTGGCGAATAAGAAGATTTGTTTTGTTAATATTTACTTAAAACGTAAAAAGGGACGAAGTGTTATGGATGGTACGTTGGAATTTTGAATTAGGGAAGCCGATTTCGAAACAATCAAAGTCAAATAGAAAATTTATCTGCCTATAGGAGTGATAAATCCATAGAACTGAATATCCTTCCAATGAATTTGAAAACATGGTTCGGAATACATGTTAAATTGTGTGTCTAATTAGCCCAAAGTGTGTACAAAATCATCGTAGAGCGATAAATCAAACCAAATTCATGATACATACACCCTGTGTATAACAAATTTGCTATGTATTCGCTTTATCAAATGACTTCAGGTTAAAATGTACATCATTGTAAAACAACAACTTAAAATTTAAACAATTGCTTTCATTTATTCTGATGTAATGCTTTAAATGCAAAAGACATCAAACCAAAGCAACCATTTTGATCAAACATTATCGAATTTCTAGATCTTTCAAAAAAAACGAAATTCTTTAAGAAATGTATGAAAATAAAAAATTGCATTTTTAGAATTCAATATGAAAAATGCATCCCTTTCACGTATTTATATATTTATTATCGAAGACGAAAGTGAAATGTTGGGAAAAGACAGGAAACACAATATTTCATTGATTTCTTTTTTCCCTCCTACCCTTCTTACTTATTTTTTTCCTGTTTTTCCTATATTTGTCCGATTTCGTTGTTAAATGGAAAAATATTGAATCGTTTATAGGAGCGAACGGAATGTATGATATTGACTTAGAAAAACATCGGAAGACGCAGACATCTTCTCTTGAAGAGAGTGTTTTGTTAAGATGACTATATTATAGAGATGAAAATACGCTTCTGAGAGAGAGAGATCGAATATTGGCGACACTGTTGGCGAGAGACCGAACATTGAGGAATAACTATGAATACAAATATTTCTGAATTTTTGAGCGGGCAAGGAAAAATAGCTATTTTTAAATGTAGATACATAGTAAAGATTTAAACGTAGGGAATTCGAAATAGAGAGATTGGTTTTAAAATTCAATATTTTAGGTAAATCTCGACGGACATAAAAAAATTGAATATATTGCCAGTACGGCTAATAAATAAATCAAAATTTAAGATATTAGTGATGCCATATCTCTATGAAAACTTTATTTAAGTAATAAAAGGAATGTGAAACCATATAATAAAATATTAACGGGAAAAATGAACATACTATTTTCAAATGCTTAGTACTTTGAACTCGAGAATGACAAATATATAATACTAAAATGACAAATATATAACACTAAAATGACAAATATGTAGCAAATTCAGAATTACCTAAGATGCCCATGAAAGGTTTTTTTGTGTCCTTCACCTCGAGTTTAAAATAAATAAATCCCGCATGATAAAAATATCTGGATATTTTCTGATTCTGAATTTCTGTTTTGTAGTGCGCAGGTTGGGCAACCAGATTGTAACTGAGCATGGTTGGGTTGAGACGCTTGAGAATTCATAGCTAGATTTCTACTGAGTATATTTTATTATATATTTCCCAATAACTGATGTTTACTAGTCTCATTGTAAATCTTCTATATTTATTAATAATAAATAATAATACCCAAATATTGTTAAATATTATTTTCATAACCAACTTTACAAGTGCAACAGTAAAATTATTTTGAGTTTTCAATATAAAATTCATATTTTGTTGATACGCTTATAGAATTAAATACAAAAACATAATATGAAGCGTTCAATTAACCTCAGAGATAACTTTATCCGATATATATTTTCTTTTTTTAAAATTTAACAAATTTTGTTTAAAACATGTTTAATATTATTATTTAAAAATAAATTCAATAAAAAAAAAAATTGAAAATTAAAAAAATGTTAATGTAATATAAAAACCATAAATCTAAACTAATGACTCCATAAACATATCATTAACTCATATTATACAAAAACATTAAAGGGTTTTACTACTTCCAACTAACACCACTGTAGCCCCAAGCTTAACTTAAGTTATTCATCGCGGTGAAGCACAATTTATTACCCATCCAACCGCTCAGACGCCACGACAAAGAGAGATACAAATCATCCATAAAGATATCCACACAAAAATTACCCAATCGACGGAATAATTTACAACAATTAACCACCTCAAGACAGAGAAAGAAAAGGACAAAATAATGGCCACCAGTTATGAGCCAGTTTTCCTGAAGAGATAAGCGTTTAAATCATCGTAAAAATAAAATTTTTCGCAATAGCTGCTACTACAGCCTTGTAACATGCAACAAATACAACCAACACGCAACCAGCTACAAGAAGAAAAGAATACCAACAATAAAAACAAGAGGTGGATGGAGAATATATAATAATAAAAGTAAAAAAATCCATTGCAGAAAGTAACATTTCAATTTTCGAGTGCCTGGATTTGAATGAATGTATTACGCAGTACTGTCTGCTACCTTGGTATATGTAAAAAGACCATGAGAATTTTCTACATGATAGCTGGCCCTGAATATGTTAAAGATTAAAACAATATGAAAGAAACTATGCATAAGTTGGTTTATTTATTATATTTATTTGTGGTTATTTATGGTATTTTTATATTATTCAAAATTGATATCTTCGGTTATTGTTAAATGCGATTTTATGGGATTAAATTGAGACAATTTTTATACATAATTTTGCAGCAAGTAAGCGAATAATATCTTTACAAAAAAAACCTTGATGTTAACTACAAAAGACAGTGAAATACAAACTACAAAAAGAAAAAAATTAGGACTTATATTGATTTATTAATAATTTATATTTATTGCAACATCAATAAATCATCCAAATTTACTTGCTTAAATTGCCAACCTTACTTCTACACTCTCTAAAAATCTTTTAAAAAGAAATCAATAGACTGAATTAATTTAAGACGAATATCTCTAACCCGTTCAGAGAGATACAAATCATCCATAAAGATATCCACAAAAAAAAATTACCCAATCGACGGAATAATTTACAACAATTAAACACCTCAAGAAAGAAAAAAGGACAAAATAATGGCCACCAGTTATGAGCCAAGCGTTTAAATCCTCATAAAAATAACATTTTTCGCAATAGCTGCTGCTACAGCCTTGTAACATGCAACAAATACAACCAACACGCAACCAGCTACAAGAAGAAAGAACACCATCAACAATAAAAAAACAAGAGGCTGGATGGTGAAAAGAAATAATAATAATAAAAATGAAAAAATAAAAATCCATTGCAGAAAGTAACATTTCAATTTTCGAGTGCCTGATTTGAATGAATGTATTACGCAGTATTGCCTGCTGCCCGGGTATTTGCAAAAAAGAGCATGAGAACTGCAACAGCTGTGTACCTTGCAGCCTTGCTGAGCAAATACCGACCGCTTATACCAGAGATAAGAGCGAAAAATCCTCATGTAAGTGATGGCTCGAAAACAGCTTTTGTTTTCATGGAAATTCATATGACTGCTACAGAATTCGAGTGGTGTATGCTTAAGGAAAGCGGTAGTGTCCTCCGTTTTAAATTTAATTAGGACATTAATTATGAGATAAGAGACAAATAAATATTTAGTATTAGATAAATTAATTTGAATACCTAAAGAATTACATTAATAATGTACTTCATTTCCATATGCGTATTGTATTTTATATACACAAGCAATACTGTAGATTTCGATAAGATTAGTTTAATTCCCAATAAATTAAATTATTTGTTTGAATAATTTTTATGTGAAATAATAAGTGTGAATTTGATATTAATTACTGTTTTAAAATATTGTTGAGTTTATTATTGCAGATTAAAAATGGATTAAATATTTATATTCATAAACTTTAATTCGATGTATAGTTAAATATTTGTGTTGATTTTTATTTGACTAAA
This sequence comes from Caerostris extrusa, assembly GCA_021605095.1. Classification (NCBI taxonomy): domain Eukaryota; kingdom Metazoa; phylum Arthropoda; class Arachnida; order Araneae; family Araneidae; genus Caerostris; species Caerostris extrusa. The sequence continues at coordinate 24,421 of BPLR01008440.1, read as the reverse complement.
TTTTATAAAAATTTATTAAAAAATAAATGATAAAAACTAATAATTTTCTTTAATTAAAGTTATTAAAATTTACTGACAAGCTATTTTTAAAAAATTATAGTTTATAATTAATTTTAATTAATTGGTTAATTATCATTATAATTTTAAAAATTATAAAATTAATGACAAAAATTATATGATTAAAATTATATGACATCATTGACATTTAATAATTATAATGGAATTAATAAAAAAATATTATTTATAAAATATTTTAAATGAAATTAAAATTAAGGTTATATTTTTTGTAGCTACAAAATATAAAAATACCCATAAAATATACATATATATATATATATATATATATATCTTATTAAGTACTTTTTAAAATGCAATTGAATTTTTCAAAAGGTTAATTTTTCCCAAGATAGAATATATATATATATACAAGTGAAATTAATAAAATATTCATTATTCACTTAAATATTCAATAACATTTTTTTAAAAGACCCCAAAAAATTTTTTTGACGAACTTATTTTCATAAACAAATTTTAAACGTTTATCAATAGCTTAAATTAATTGGAAATTGTTTTTTAATAAATTCCATTCAATTTTAATTGAAAAATATAATAATTAAAAACAAATATATGTATACGTTACCAACAGTTAGTTGAAAGAGGGCGTAGAATTGAACTTACCTAAAAAGAAAATGAATAAAAAATAAGTATAACATAAAGAAAGCATCATATAAATTTGCATTATATAAGTAATTTAACATTTTTACAAAATTTTATTAAATTTTTTTAATTATATAATTTTCATAACTTAATTGATTCTTCACTTTGATTTGCATCATTTGTGTAAGATACATTTTAATGAATTATAAAACAAATTTGGATTCAATAACGGATATAAAGGATCCAATTAATTAGGTAAATATGTAATTTTAATATTTCATGAATAAATGAATTAAAACAAAAGCTTAAATTATTAAGAAATCATCAGCAAGAAAACGGATGTTCTGCTTATGTTTTTTGCGAAGGATATTATGCTTGAATGAATTAAAATAAATTATTAAACAATTAAAACAACATAAAGTTGTTAATGAATATTATAAATACTGCACTTGACTAAACTCTTGAATATTATACTTAATCATATTCACTGAGTTTGCGTTGTGCACATGTATTTTGAGTAAATTTTAATACATCAAAAAAATAAATAAATAAATAAAATAATGATAATAAATAAATAAATAAAATAAATAAAAAGTAAATAAATAAATAAAAGTTAATTCACATTAATCCCGTTTGATTTTGTTTGTTTGATTTGATTATTTCTTTGTTTGTTCATTTTTCTTTGTTTGATATTTATTTAGTAGTTCATTTGATCTTTTAAAACACATAAAACCATCTTCAAGAATTTAAAAGTACATACAGCTCCCTTGGGAGGGAGGGGGAAAGAAAGAACTCAAGTATTAAAGAACTCAATACATGAACTCAAAAACGAAAGAAGAGAAATTAGATACACGACCTTTTACACAAGAAAAACTACTACTGCTATTCGCCACACAAAAATTGTATAACAAAACCATTATAAGCATTCACAACACAAAAAAATCCTGAAGTGGTCTCACATTCAGACTTCAACACAAAAAGGAAGAAATTGTTCAAAACCCAAAATGTATGCAAAAATCATATATATAGCTTTAAAAACATAAAACAAAATAATATTCCATAATATCCAAATGCTGAGAAACTTGCAGAAATATTCCAACATTCTTTACCAACCCCAGCTCTGCTCGTTGGAGTTCTTTTAAATACACACATAAGCTTTACAACAACGCGTTTCTCATAGACCTGGAAAGAAGCAATTTCCGTCAAATAAAAAAAAAAAATGCTAGCAAACAGGGACAAAAGAATTAATCCAAGAAAGTTCCCGGCATCAATATCTTCTTTCTATTTCGTGCAATACCAGTCTTGGAAGCAAAGGCGCAATCGCTTCGTGTCCAACGAAATCCATCCTTGAGATAAACAACAATTTTTTTTTTTCTTTCTTGTCTTTCATTCTTTCCACCATCTCTTGGAAGTTTCACTTTAAAAGCTTCATCCATATAAGAAGTTCTCAACCCTATCTATGGTCGAGAGAGTTTATGTAAGATTTTTAAACAGAACTCAAGAAATTTCAATATAACCCAAAGAGTAGTGTGGTATACTACAATAGATTGTCCTTTTTTTTGCGTATGAAGACTTTTTTTTTTTTCTAGTGGTTTTTTTGCTGTCTTGTAAGAGGAGAACAATACCGGAAGAATGAAAATTTGGGAAGACTTAGATGTTTATACACAGGTTTCGGTTCGGTTGAAATATAGCACTTGGTATCAGGCGAAAGACTAATCTTTGTAGGTGTAAAAATATCAAAACCTTTCAACAATTTTATATAAGAATTTTTTTTTGCAATAAAATTTTATTAAATATTTTTAGTTTTTTAATAAAATATGAAGATTAATTCAGCAGAACTCAAGAAATTTCAATATAGCCCAAAAGAGTACTGTGTACTTCTTTTTTGGATATGAAGATTTTTGTGAGGGAAAAATTTTTTTATAAGTGAATTAGGTTTTTTGAAACAAAATAAGAAGTAAAAATTCATGCATCCATATTAAATTCATTTAAGTCAATAAAAACAAATTTAAATTCAAATTACTTATTTTGGATAAGTGCAATAACAAAATGTTCAACAACGAAGGTGTTTAATTTGTTAAATGTATTTATTTAATTTTATAAATATTGAAAATAAGTTCAAAAAAATGTATCAATTTATAATAAAATTTAATATTTTCTTTTTAAAATTATTTAAAAGTTGATCTACTAACTACTAAAAATTAATTTAAACTTTTAATGTTACTACTACAAGTTAATTTACTCTTAATATTGCAATATTAAGGCTTAATAAAATATTAAGTTCATTAATTTACACAAAATAATCTTTGTTTTACTCATTTGGCGTCCAAATTTTACTTAAGATTACTTTGATTATTATTATATTAGCTATTTATTTAAACGTTAAACATCCGGTTTAAAGGTAGAAACAGACGAATCGATTACTTGCTAAGGGGTGCTAGTTAGACATACTCGGCGAAATACAATTTTGAAATATAAAAATTTAATAATTATTGTAAAATTTTTTCATCCAATTTTTGATTAAAAATTTTTAATTTTTAAAAAATAAAATTACTTTTATTGTAATTAAAAGACCTTACCAAATTACTTTTCTTCCCTATTACAGCGTTGTGTTTGAATCTGTCTGATTTATCCACTTGTCAATTTTCTACACGATAGCTGCGCCTGACTATGTTAAAGATTAAAACAATATGAACGAATCTATGTATAAGTTGGTTTATTTATGATTTTTTTTTGTTATAGCTATTTATTATGATTTGTTTATCATGGTTATTAATTATGATTTATTTATTATGGTTATTAATTATGATTTATTTATTATGGTTATTTATTACGATTTATTTATCATAGTTATTTATTATGGTTTATTTTGTACGTTATTTGTTATATTATTCAAAATTGATATCTTCGATTTTATGATTTTATGGGATTTAATTGAGAGAATTTTTACACATAATTGTGCGGCAAGTAAGCGGAATATATGTTTAGTGAGAAAGTACAAAAAAAGAAACCTTGATGTTTGCTACAAAAGTCAGTGAAATAAAAACTACAAAATGAAAAAAAAAAATTAGGACTTATATTGTTTTATTAATGATTTACATATACTACAGCATCAATAAATCATCCAAATTTACTTGCTTAAAAGAGTTCTAGGTAAAATTACTAATCTTACCTCTAAACTCTTTAAAAACTCAAAGACTGAATTAATTTGAATACGTAAAAGACATCCTTAACCCTTCCAGATATTCTTTATACATACATCTCAGTTATTATCTCATCAATACACATCTCCGAATTACTCCAACCACTGACAAATGTCATTAATAAATCGCCTTCCCTCGAGACGATACGTATACGTAATCTGTGATTGAGAAATTGATGACTGATTTCTGGGCACCTAATTACTGTGTTTGGGCTCGAATAATTTTGCTTATCAAAGTGAAGCTCACGCTCTATTTGCCTCACTGAAAGAAGTCACAGTGATTTATGCCAGATAAATGCGAACTCCAGTTGTTGCAAATGATAGCACGCATATCTCATTACAGAACAGTGATGAAAAGATAAACAGTTTACAAAATATTTACGTCCATGGCAATCGTCGGTGCTAAATAGTCTCAATGAATGAAATTTTCACGCAACACCTTTTGGTTTTTGATACTAATTTATGTGAATCAAAAATGTTTTTTGATGAAGAAATTATTTTGGCGGGGAGGACATTGTAAGTTTTACAGATAGTATTACGACGCAAGTTCATAAAACGATAATTATATCAATGAAATGATTGCGTTATCAAAATTTCTTACAACACATGTTAAAAGGATTGATGAAATATTGAACGGAATTGATTTGTCGAATAGAACCTCAATCATCAACTTACATAAAGAGCGATATTGAGATTAGATGAGATATTAAGATGGCCACAAATTATCTTAATTGTTTTATTGTTATTTTATATTCTAGAACTTACATTCAGTAATTTGTTTTTTGTGACTTCAGTTCACAGAAGTTCTTTGCAAAAACGTTGTATACTTGTCTTTGCATTCTTAATTTTCAAAAAAATTATCATTTATATAGAATTAACTCTTTCAAAAGAGAAAAAGATGCGATATTAAGGTCGTTATAGATGATTTCCATTGTTTTAATCAAACCAAACCTTTAAAATTTTTATTATCTTATGAAAAGAAATAGGTGGTTTGTCACTCTACGGTCATCTTGTGCACACGTTAATCTAATTAGACCGGGACCTACAGGTTAACGTGGATTCCGAACCACTTTCAAACTTCCATTCACAGCCAGGATTCCATCCCTGAAGCCTGTGGTACCAAAGCCTGTGACTAGCCATTTGGCTATCAGACTGCAAAATTTTAAAGGAGAGATTTTCAATAAAGTTATTGATAACAAAAATAACTGCATTAGTTAACATTATTAAATTAGAAAATTTATTTTCTATAATTACGCGCACAACTGAATGAATATTAATCATGCACAAAACTGAATCAGTCTTATAACCATGCACAAAACTGAATCAATCTTATAATCATGAACAAAACTGAATCAATCTTATAATCATACACAAACTGAGTCGAAATAAAAATATCATATAAATTAGAAGCTCAGTATCACTAAATAAAACGTAAATTTGATTAAAATCTATCGATGAAATTAAAATAACAGGAATGTGGCGTTATCTTCTCCATAAGCCTTAATTCTTCCACCTTAAGCCTTTCTTTTTCTTCTAATCTCACCAATTGGCCGAAACCACCGGAGAAAGAAGAATAGCCACCACTTTCCTTGGACTCAAGAATATCGTGGGGTTAAATTTTCCCTTAGAAACCCCTCCACCCACGCATCACCCAGAAGAACATTATTCAACGGAGGGGAAGAAGCAATGCAATGTGGCCATAGTGCTCGTAAATGTCCTATGTAAGAGACGCTATAAAATCAACGACCGCTCTACGGTGATTACCTTTGCAGACCAACGGCCAGAGCTAAAGGATTTAGCAATCAATGACTTTTATGTGCCGTTAAATACGCCCAGAAGCAGAAAAAAAAGGACTCGAATAAAAAGAAGAGTAACATGATTTAGAGTTATTTAATGCTCGACGCGCGACTTGTGTTCTATTGCTTAAGCCTAACATGGCGGATGGAATTAATGGAATTCATCAAGTTCATTCGATATGATGTGAATAGAATGATCATCGAATATGACGTGAATATGTTGTTCATCCGATATAATTTGAATGCAATGTTCATCGGATAATATATAATTCTATATGATTTGAATGTAATGATCATCGAATATGATGGGAAAATACTGTTCATCCGATATAATGTGAATATAACGATATAATTCGAATGTAATGTTCATCGGATAATGAGAGTTCATCGAATAATATATAATTCAAACGACATCTTTATTAATGATATAATTTGAATGTAATATTCATCGGATAAGGGAGTTCATGGGATAATATATAATTCTATATGATTTTTATATAATGATCATCGAATATAATGTGAATATGATATAATTTGAATATAACGATATAATTTGAATGTAATGTTCATCGGATAAAAAGAACAATACGTTTTAGAATTATTTAATGGGTTGAATTGTTTAATGCTTGTGCTCTATTAAGCCTAACATGGCGGATGGAATTAATGTAATTCGTCATGTTTATTCTATATGAATTGAATATAATGATATCATCTAATATGATGTGAATATACTGTTCATCCGATATAATTTAAATATAACGATATAATTTGAATGTAATGTTCATCGGATATGATTTCAGTATAGCATTGGATACGATTTGATATTTTTAAATATTCCTTTAAAATGTCTTAATTAAAAATAATAAATGACTATACCACGGGGACATTCAAATCTAACAAGGAGTATAAAATAGTAAAATTCATGTTCATTCGATACGATAGAAAATGCATTTGTTTAATGCATTTAATTAATACTTAATTGATTAATAATTTTAATTGATAATTTAAATCAATTTAAATACATTCTTACGTCTAGATATGATATCGTGGGTATGATATTAATGTAAACGATATTATTTTACATCATTCAAATGCAGTTTTTTCAATATAAAAAAAAAAAACCGCCTCGTAAAATAGTTGACCCTTAAAAAATTTAAAAAACATTGTCGAGAAGATAAATGAAAATAAATTAAAAAATCATATTGTCAAAAAGACAACTGGAAAATAAATTGAAAATTAAATTATGTCTAGTCAAAATATAAGATAATTTTTTTTTGTATTCATATCCTATAGTAAAATGCTAATGAATTTGGTGGAAGAAGTTTATTTGAATCATCCCATCTTAAAAATACAAGATTATTAAAGTTGAGAAGAGTTTGAAAAAAATTTATTTTATTTTCATAGCAAAAATTTAATTAAATAATTCTCACGGAAAGATGTTCTCAAAAATAAACTATTACCATAGTCTTATAATAATAACTGAACATAAAGAATTATTATTAGCATTTAATTTGTTTGTCTTACTATTTTAAAAACAACTATTCAGTGTCGTAAAACTATATTTTTTATTAATTTGCTTGATTATTATTCGTTCATTTCAGTTGTCATTCTACTTTTGCTTAACAAACAGATAAAAATAATGTCAAAAATAAAAATATTAAATTATCTATGATAAATGATATCCATGGGACCTGTTTGTAGTGGTTAGAAATTCATTTTAAACCGTAGGTCTCGTTCTAATATGACTACTACTATTACACCACACCACTGTACCTAGAGCAGAGTTGGTCCTATACAGTTTGGGAATGATGTGCATGAGAAGTCTAGTTGTGCTCTGTGACACTCTACAGTCATATGAGATCAGACCTACGGCTTAAAGTGGATTCCGAACCAATACAAACATCCATGGCACTGCCGCGACTCGAACCTATAAACCTGTGGCTTCGAGCGCTAGACACTCGCTCGTTCGGCTGTTAACAGAAAGGTTGGTGGTTGGAGCACACATGTGGCGCAAAGTGTTTTTGCAGCCTGGTGGCCAAGTGGTTAGCGATCTGGCCTTTGGTATCACAGCTTCAGGTTCGAGTCCCAGCAGCGCCATGGGTATTTGTAGTAGTTCGGGTCTACGTTAAACTGTAGGTTCCGGTCTATTTATCCCTCCTGTGCACAAGATGACCGTAGAGCTAAACTAAACTAAAGCTAGACACTCGGTCATTCAGGCCCCCTCTAGTATGACTGTAGGGCTTAGGTTGACAAATTTACTCTGTAAAAAAGAAAAGAACATCCCTTTTCTTGAAATCTGACAATAGGCAGGCCTATCATGAAGCTGTTGCCAATAAAGAATAATAATAATATCTATACATACGTATGAATAAGGTACTTAAGAAATAAAAATCATTCATCTGCTTTGAAAGCACCAAGGATTAAATTTTATGAACTTAAAATAATTGCTTAACAGAAATCTCTCTAAATTGGAGAAAATTCAACAAATAAGGTCATTAAATTTAGTTTTGAATTTAGTTACACTAGCTATACAATTTCCTACAAAATAATACTAAGCAATTCAAAAAATATAAAAAATAAAAACATTATAAATTCAAACAGAAATGTAACTAGCAGATATATAAAATTCAGATCAAGAAACAATAGGTATGAAATTCTCCCTACACTCTTCTTTTTAAATTTATTGAAAAGATAAAAGCGTAGAATTCAAATTCTCGTCTCCATCAAATTTAAATACAAAAGAAAACGTATTAAATAACCTGAAAGTAATAAGACACACATGACTTACTAAAGCAAATATTATTTGAACTGTTTAATCTTCATTGAAATGTGTGTCTGTACGCTACATCTAATAATAATAATAATAATAATAATAATAGTAAGATTTAAAATGGATCTGAGTAAGAGAACAACTCTCCATGGCAGTGAAACAGACATTTTTTTTATTTTTTAAATGAAAGAGTAATTTTCTCTCAAAACATAATCGAAATTCGAAAAACTTATTTCCGTTTTCCAACATTTTATTCCATTAATAATATCTCAGAATGCCATCAGAAAGAAATATTAAGGAAGTATAGAAGGGGAAAAATTAATGGAATTTCCATATTATAATTTTTTTTTTTTTTTTTTTTTTCAATTTCCATTTCTTTCTCTGATAAGTCTTTTTCCCTTTTTTTTTTCCCTTTAAATCTTATCAACGAACAAATAAGCGATTCTTGGGGAAAACTTTCTTTTTTTTTTTTTTTTTCCCCTATCTCTTTTACTCTCAAGGTCGAAAATGATTCATCAATGATTAATTATTTTTAGGCTGGCAAAAATTAATCGAGACACCAGAAATTTTCTCGCTCTAAATAGCAGGGCGCCTAACCTTAAGCCTTTTAAGTTCGGCAATCCCGTTATTACATAGACAAGTCTGGGCTTGTTTATTTATTTGTTTATTTTTATCGACATTAAAAGTCGTCATTTTTCTAATTGGTTGGGAAAGTTACATAGTTCTTAAATCTTCTTCTTCTATACAGAAAAAAAAATATATATAACATTCATTAGATTTAAAATGTTGAATTAAATGTAATACATTTCTGTACTCAAAGCATTAATATATATATATATATATATATATATATATATATATATATATATGTGTGTGTGTATGTGTGTGTTGTATGTACGTATGTATGTGTATGTAAATGCATATACAAACATATGTACATGCACATGCATATACATACATACATACACACACATACATTACATACACACACATATACATATACATACACACACACATACATACATACATTACATACACACACATACATACATGCACATTACATACACACACACACACATACATATACACACACACACACATACATACATATACACACACACACACACATACATATATTTACACACACACACACACACATACATATATTACATACACACACACACACACATATATATATATACACACATATATATATAAACATACACAGACAGACACACACATACATATACATGCACACACATACACATACATTACATGCACACACATACACATACATTACATGCACACACACATACACATATTACATACACACACACATACATACACATATTACATACACATACACACACATTACATACATACACACATTAAATCTGCACATACATATACATACATATATATACATTTAATTTTCACAATTTTATATGAGACTATTTTATAATACATGGACTGTTAAATTATTAATAATTATCTAGAATTTTAGGTTGAATATTGTGAAACATTTTTCTTTTATTAAACGCGGCTGATTTCTTTTTCAATATGAAATATATTCTTGACTTGACTTGACTTGAATAACTCTTGACTCTAAATAAATAAATGCATGTTCTCAATTAATGTAAAATGCAATTTTTCATTTGATTTTTTTATGTTGAATGTATTAGTAGTTTTTTTAAAAAAGATACAGAATTACTAAATGCATAACGAAATTTAATACAATTATTCGTGAGAAATTAAGTTGCAAAGTATAATTAAACATATTCGATATAATATCTAGGATATAACATATAAATATAATGATTTATGCTTTATATAAAAATAGAAAACAGTTTTATAAAAATTATGTACATTTAAACTTTTATTAAATAATTATGTATTAATTGAATAATATAGCATTTATCATTATTATTCAGAAATAATGAAATGTTGTTAAAAGCAAATATCGAACTTATAAAACAAATATCGAAACTACATATTGCTAAATATATTATAACGTCTATTCTCTATTCAGTTTTGTTCTGCTTAAATAAATATTAATTCAGACAGGCGTTAAAATAAATTTCCGTTCTAGACAGAAATACATTAAAATTAAAATAATGTCAGGATACATTGATTATTAAATACGATTCATTTCATATATATTATATTTTATTATAAAGTTATATTATAATACAATACTTTTAGATGTATATGACGTGAAAAATAATCATCAAATTTTATCACTTCAGAACAATCAGTTATTTCTAAAAATAACATAAACGACTGACTAAGATGACAATTATTTATTTAAATGGTCTGTTTAAAAATTTGAATTAAAAGGAATATAGGTTTTTGTTATCATTTTAAAAAAATAGCAACTAAATATATTTTAAATATAATGGATTATTATGTTTATAAAATATTTAGTTACAAAAATTCAATTTGAAATTCAAATATTTTATTACAATTTTCAATAAATGTACTTCCGTGAAATGTGAAGAAAAAGCTAGAACAGTAGTCTTTTTATGCATTTTCTATGCCTATTGTTTAGATATTCTATGGATATACATAGATATCTAAAAATAGTAATTTCTCTGTACTTAAACGTACTTCCGTGAAAAATTGAGTAAAAGCTAGAACCGTGTAATGCCTTTTTATGTAATATCTATGCCTATTTTTAGATATTCTATGGACATGCATAGATATCTAAAAATAGTAATTTCTCTACGTAAAGAGAAAGATATGATTTGGCCCATATTGAATAATACAAAATATTTCATTTTAGAATACCGTCCCTTATTTACTAGCCCAAAAGGTGTATTACTTTCTAAACTGGTAAATAAGGAAGAGAATTTATACTGAGAAAATATTTACCATTCCTAAAAGCAAGAGACTTAACTTAGCTGGTATTTTGCAGGATTTGTATCCCCAGTACTTTTCGGATTAAAAAAATATATTTATAGATCTACCGATATTTTTATTGAAAAAGTAATACATAAAATCTCGACTTTTGTCGGAAATTAGTTAAATGTTATTTAAATTAAAATCTATGTAAAGAGAATAAATTTTTGTCTATATGTTTGCAAAAAAACTGATTAAAAACTTTATTTGAAATAATAAAATTTTGAACAGCTGACGAACATATTAAATATTTTCAATTTTAGCTTTCAATTTTTCCTTTTTTTTCAATTTTTCAATTTTTTTTTTTTCAATTTTTCCTGAACAGTATCCTATCCCTCTTGACTCTTTTAGAACTATTCAGGATAAAATTATGTCATCGAATATTAGTGAATTATTATCTAACACCAAAGGAAAAGTCTGAAGACAATCGGGGATGACTGGAAAAAAAGTGAGTGGAAGAACTCGCCAAGAGGCTGTTGCCCATTTTAGATTAAGAACTGGACACGACTGCCTGGCAGAACATCTGGCCAAAATAAGGATTACGAACTCTGATATGAGTGTTTTATGTAAGACAGAAAATGAATAAGACCCATCTACTTGTTTGCTCGGATTGGACTCTTAACTTACAACAGAATGGTGATTTGTGTACTCTTTACTGGAGGGCCAGAGAAAACATGCCCTGACCATATGGACTTTTATTATGGTGCTCCTAGCTTTTTAAATTTTATGCTTAGAACATTTAATTTGTTTTAACTGTAAGGCCTTTGGGTTATTTTTGTTAAGAATGTCTGGTCTTTTTCCCTTTGTAATTTTGATTTGTTTATATGTTCTAGTGTGATGTGGATGCCTCAAATCCGTTTTCGATTGAGTTCAATAAAACCATAGATAACAATAACCACATAACGAAAGTCATTGTAATAAGGTAATGTGCTATTACAAATGTTTCTTTGTCTAGAATGATATTAAGCCTAATATGATATTTAGCCTTCTGTTATGAAAATTTTCGTCCACATTAAATCTAAAACATAAATATAAACAAACGTAAATATTAATATTCTAATCTAAATATTGCAAAGTAAGACACAATAAAAATGAATACCATGATCATGAATATCATAATCATAATATTCATTCGAATTCAATCATTATTCCTAAAGTAATTTTTCTTAAGCCTAAATCGACAAAATTAGAATTGTTTCTCAGGACGACAAAAAGAACAATTTTAGAACACGGTTATCGTTTGCTTCTGCTACGAAAAATTTCGTCCACAATAAATCTAAAACATAAATATAAACAAACGTAAATAATAATATTCATATCTAAATATTGCAAAATGAGCCATAATAAAAATGAATATCATAATCATAATATTCATTCAAATTCAATCATGATTATAAGACAAATTCGAAAGCTTTGCAAAGAAGCCCTTAGCATTTTGTAAAAAATTACTTTGTGAAAGAAAAACTAGGCATTATTCAAGGGAAAAATATTGTTTCAGCGAATAGCCTTTTAATATTGCTTAGCATAAATACGTCAACCCTATTTGGCTAAGGTGCATTAATCTTATGCCTTTAAGCCTACTTTTTTCCCTGCTATCTTCACTCTCTCTGCATCTTATTATGTTTTTTAAAGGTTAACAAATTTAAAAAGAATGCCATCGTCAAAAACCTTCTTTCAATATTTATAGCGGCATTAAATTTTCTCAAGTCATTGCATTTGTTTATTCAGGTATGGAGAAAAAAGATCTTTTTCACCGGCGAGCGGAAATAGAAGTTTCGCCTTCTATAAGTATATTCTGTAAAATTTCCATGGCTGTCTTCTTTTCGCGCGCTAACGTAATTTGTGCTTAGCTCCAGTTACTTTTAAAATTATCGCTTTTGAAATTGCAAAGGAGTTAGTTCTTTCTTTAAGCCTCGGCCGCGAATTCGATTGCATTTTTAAAAGGAATGTGTTAGCAAACATCATGAGGCTAAATGACTGTTTGAATTTTGCATCGAAAAGTATTGCATTTTTTTTTTCAAGACAAAATAATTAAGCATCATATTTTTTTTCATACATCGTTATTTGAAATTGAAACGCAGATGCAATTTGTGAAAATGAATTCATTTCTGAAATATTCAGAACTGTAAAACGCCATAGCAAATGATTTATTTTAAAGTAAGAAAGGAGAATAAATAATCTGCATATACCAACAAGTTTCAACTATTGCAGCGTTTTATTTATGAGCATAAAATGAAGTATTGCTTGTGATTATAAATGGCTGCAGACCAGGAAGTTAAAGTAGCTGTGATAATAGTTTAGATGCTGTTGATGTAATTTCGAAATTGATACGATAGAACGTTTCTTAAATGAATCTTTATCTTAGAATTGAAAAATTCATTCTTTTTATTAATTAATAGATATTAATATAATTTATTTAATATGAATGTAGTATAAGCATTTGAGAACTTGCACTACATAATATGTAGGCATTACGCGTAAAATCAACTCAGCGGCAAAATTGATTGCATTTTTAAAAGGAATGTTAGCAAAACACCATGACGTTAAATGATTGTTTGAATTTTGCACGACAAGTATGCATTTTTTTTTTTTTGTGACAAAATAATTAAGCATTATATTTTTTTTCATACATCGTTTGCTTTTATATTTGAAATTGAAACGCAACTTGCAACTTGGGAAAATGAATTCATTTCTGAAAATTCAGAACTGCCTGGATATGTACAACGCCATAGCAAATTATTTATCTTAAAGTAAGAAAAGAGAATAAATAATCTGCATATACCAACAAGTTTCAACTATTGCAACGGTTTATTTATGAACACAAAATGAAGTATGGCTTGTGATTATAAATGGCTGCAGACCAGGAAGTTAAAGTAGCTGTGATAACAGTTTAGATGCTCTTGACGCAATTTCGAAATGGGTGCGATGAAATTTTTCACAAATGAATCTTTATCAGTTCACTTATTGTCATCTTTTTCTTCTAATAATATGTATTTTAGTCAATTTAATAATAAATCAAAATCTAATACACACACACAAAAAAAAAAAAAAAAAAAAATTCCGAATAGGCAAATTATTTTATACAATTATAGATTTAAAATTGAAAATTTCGTTCTTTGTAATTCTTTTCGTTCTAAATTTAAATATCATTTTTTTTTTTTTCTTATCCCACTTGGTAGACAGCAACATCTCGAACATCTACACCAAGAACTCGTGTAGTCTCATGGAAGGAGGGATAGAACTGCAGCTTCCAGTTGGATGGAACACCCATAGGGTAGAAGTTTCATTTGAAGAAGGAGGGTTTCTCCGGGAGTGACTTTAGGGGAACTACCCTGCATTTGAATAACATTGGATGGAGAAAGCCTGGAAAACTCCCACCAGATAGTTCGACTAACGAGACAAGAGACTTGAACATTGCAAACGCCATCGAGTCTCTTTCGGTTTTTTTTTTTTTTTTTTTAAGCAATGTTACAATAAAGCCGCCAGCGAAAATGAACCCTCAGCCCCATTTGCTCAACAGCATCGCGCTTTGCCACTAGCTACGAGTCGGACTCATTTATTTAATATGAACATAGTATAAGTATTTTGGCATGTACATTATATAGCATGCAAGTATTTAGCATAAAACCAACTTATTTATATACACATTATATAGCATGCAAGTATTTAGCATAAAATCATCTTATTTATACATTATATAGCATGCAAGTATTTAGTAAGCATAAAACCAACTTATTTATACATTATAGTAGCTACGCAAGTATTTAGCATAAAAACCAACTTAGAAGCTATACATTATATAGCATGCAAGTATTTAGCATAAAATCATCTTATCTTATACATTATATAGCATGCAAAGTATTTAGCATAAAACCAACTTATTTATACATTATATAGCATGCAAGTATTTAGCATAAAAACCAACTTATTTATACATTATATAGCATGCAAGTATTTAGCATAAAACCAACTTATTTAAATCATTATATAGCATGTAAGTATTTAGCATGTACCAACTTATTTCATATACATTAAACGCGACGTTATTGTTAAAATAAAAGCAATTCCTGCAAAAAATGCAATCAATAGCTTTTTGTTAAATTTTAAAATGTTTAAAAAATCAAATTTAATTGAGAAACTCTTCGGAAAATAGCAGTATTTGACTTTAAGGAATCTCCAAAATTGATCAATTTAGATCTCCTGGCCTTTTAACGCATTCTTAAAAATTAAAATCCCAATTTCAATTCGAAATACAAATAAAGAAATATATCCATAGAAAAACTTCTATTTAATCAATTTTTAACTAACAACAGCATTACTCATGCATCGACTTTAGTTTAATTTAAATAAATCAAAAATCTAGAAAACAAAAATAAACATTTTGCAAAGAGAAAAAGAGAGAGAAGGAAAGACATTTTACACTCAAATAAAAGTCAACAATGATTTTTCCACAAAAAAACGCTCAAAAGCAAAAAGCAAAAAGACGAAAGCAAGACGACGCGATGAGCGACAATAATATTACAAACGAAATTACATATTAAGTTACCATGAAATAATACCACCCATAGAACGTAATTTTAATATTTCTTAAAAGTAAAGCAAGGGGGTGGGGGTTCTCACATTTCTTGGCGCAGTCTTTTTTCCATTTTGTTTAAGTATCACCTCCATATGGAAGCAATTTCTAAATAGTGAAATGAGCCCCGTGTAATTGTGTCCTGAGAGTGTGAAGAAAGCACATTTGACGTTAAGATTATTAGAATTCTACAGATGTGGGATAAGTGGCTTAAGCCTAGGGATAATAAAAACGCCAAAAATCCCTTTTCCCTGAGTTGGCAGCATAGTGGGCAAATCAGAGTTTGCAAATGGCTTTTTATGAACGCACACACTCTGAAAATAGGAAGAAGGGGGGTTAGGTCGGGAGAGCGGGGTGGGCGCGAGAGAAGTGAAAATTCAGGCGCATAAATGTGCGGAGACCATAAAAATTGGCCATTCTCTTCTTTTTCGAAATTCTTTAAAACCCTTTTGTTCATTAATGGAGGTGATGTAAATGAAACCTGCATCAGGCAAGAACGGGGAGGGTGGGAAAAAAAAAGAGTTAAAAGTTCTAAATCTTATTTCCCACCGGAAGATGTGATTCTCCCATTAAAAAAATAAAACTATCAAACAGATAGCTCAGCCTTCTTACTTTACTTTTTTTCATCCTCCCTCCCCCCTGGTACTGTAAAAGTAATAGGAGAAAAAGATTAAAAAAAAAAAAATAAAATAAAGGAACAGGGAATTCACAGTTGAGTTATCTTTTGATGAAATCACAGATATCATCGAATCTTCGAATTGTTTCGTAGCTTTTTCATTAATTGAGCTGACGTTTCAAACTATGGGAAGCTAAATCTAATGTGTTACTTAGAAACAGCTTGACAGTACGCTTTTGAGTGCTAGATTTGTCTACTTATTTGCCAATGAACCCACTTGAAGATACGACTGAGGCAGAGCTGATATTCTACGTATTTTTATATTGATAATTTAAAACCTTCATTAAGATACGTGATTGAAGCATCGTTTTAATACTCTCAAAAACGATTTGAAGATACGATTTAGAGGTTAGACATAATACTCACGTATTTTTACTAATTTCAAACTTCATTTAAGATGTTTGACGACTTTAGGTCAGATAAATTCGAAGCCGTATTTTATTGATTAAAACCTATTTATACGATTTAGTTATATATATATTAACGTATTTTAATAATTAAAACTCATTTAAGATACGATTAAGTTGGATATATCTATTGTATTTTATTGACAAACCTATTTACTACGATTTGTGCTGGACATATCTCACTATTTATTAATTTAAAATCCATTTAAGATACGATTTAGGTTATTTTATTAATTAAAACCCATTTATACGATTTAGGTTATTTTACAATTAAAAACCCATTTAAGATACGATTTAGGTTAGAATATATCTACATATTTTAATTAAAACATTTAAGATACGATTTAGGTTATTTTATTAATTAAAACCCATTTAAGATATGCATGATTTAGATTAGATATGTATGTCTACGTATTTTTTATTGATGTAAACCTATTTAATATACGATTTAGGTTAGATATATCTACGTATTTTATTCAAGATTAAAAGATTTGGGATTCTTTAAGTATAAATAAAAATATATAGGATTATATATATTATTATAATTGAATATATTATTTAAAAGAGTTATAAATTTCCTTCTGCCATTTGTCTCTCTTTACCAGTTTCCGAAAAATATTATGTACACGAAATCGATATGAACTCATGGTAGATATTGCAAACAAACCCAAAAATACATGCTGTATAGATGTAGTTTGTAATGATTTCCATTAAATAAACAGTAAAACATAATACAGACAATAACTACTAAAAATGCAAAGGCACTTTTCCTGAATGTAGTAACATACTAACAGATAAACGATAAATGATGTTCAATAAATGCACTCAAAAGGACAGAATGAAACAAAATAAAATCTTTTCAGGTATATTTGAAATATTAATGAGCGCGTTCACTACGTTGCTTTGTAGAAACATAACAAACAAACAGATGCTGTGAAGAAACAAGAGGGTTTATAGCATATCCAACACAGGAGTTTTATGGAGCGCACTGCACACAAAATGCCTAATGATTTTGCTCTCAATCATCAAAATGAAGCTTCCTTCAAGGTTTTTTAGCACTAATACTATTTATTCCTGACTCGCAACATGTTCTTTACGAGCTTTCATCCTTTTAATGAGTGTTCAAAGCCAAATCTCTCTTTGGCTTCGTAGACCATCTATCTTTTTACCGCATCCAGACTCCTGTTTCTAAGAGTACAATAGTTGTAAAAAGACCCATCGTTTCCATTTTTAGCTATTTTTGGTCATCCTCTGAAGTCTCCACTGATTATTTAAACTATATACACTTTTCCTTCGTACATTGATTATTTCTGGTAGCGTAAAAATACTTTCAAAAGACTATCCAGTTTTACTACTCAAACATAAGAGAGGTCATTATCTTCTGTCTCTTTAATCTCCGAGTCTCCTTATGAGTCACAAGAGGTATTAATAAATAAATTACAAATATATCTTTTTATCAATGATGAAAGGCAAGGCATTGCTTTTTGGATATAATGGGATATCCATGATGCTTTATATGTAATTTGTAAAATATTAATATGTGTACAGTAGGAATCGTAAAAATACGTGGTATATAAGTGTAGTTAAACGAGCCCCGTTTTTAGATTTTGAAGAAAATAATATTTATTTCAAAAATTATATTTTAACGTTATACTGGAAGTTAAAAACATTATGTGCCTGTTTTTATATTCGAAGAAAGGCAGATTGCTTTTTGATAGTCAATGTAATGATGGATTGTGCTATATAATTTGTAAATATTAATATCTAAGTAGTTGTTATCATCATCATCAATACTAGCACGACAGTTCAAAGTGGGCTGCTTTCCTTTGAAGAAATTTCCTTGCATTCCTCTGGGTGACAATCCTCCAATTAACCATTAGTACAGCAAAATCTTTTCAACTGCGTCTATCCATGGCAACTTGGGTCTGTCTCCTCTTCTTTCTTTCTCTGTGGCTTTTACCGAAACGAGCCTTTTACAGGGGTTTAAATCATTCAATTTAAATACATGAGCAACCCAGTTTGATCTATTGACCTTAATAAATTTTATAATATCAGGTTCTTTATAGCATTTTATAAATTTCTGCGTTGTACCGTCTTCTTCTCCAACAATAATATGTATAGAATGAATCGTGTAAAAATTGTGTGGAATATAGGTGTAAGTTAAAGCATCTCCTTATTCCTTTAGATTTGGGAAATAAAACATATTTTTTACTTTTAAAAATAATCTTAAGGCATTCGTTAAAGCATATCCTTAAAAGAAAGATTATAAAATTTTATTGACAAAAATAGATTCTATTTAAAAAGTAAAATAATACCTTAAAGAGGAAAATATGAATGAACAAATTTTACTTTGATATTAATTTAAAGAATTATACCAAATTAATCGTATCAACTTCAAAGTGATAAGTGCTATTTGTCATAAATTTTAAATAGCTTTCTAATGACAAATAAATAATGGGCAACAATTTTAATAACATGATGCCTTGATGATAAAGCACACGAAAGAAGTTTATAAGTCACCAATCTCCGTCACATTAGGCTTTTGAGAATACTCAAACAAAACAGACATTGGGCTCATAGAGCGGCAATGTATCTTTTTAAGATTCGTTTTCTCAGAACGCTATCCCGTGAAAACTATTTTCTGGGAACAAAAGAAACATTATGATTCTCTCTGGAGAATAAAGTTACTACTTCCTTTTTGAAAAATAATAAAACTTTTCGGGCTCCTCAAAATTATTTCATGAATGATACTTTTCCCGGAACGTAAGTTGAACCAGACATTTTATAATTTATTTTGTTCTTCCTCGTTCACTGAAAACTTAAGCTGATTATAACCTTAATTTCATTCAACTGGAGCAAAATTCAGTTTTCGATACGCTACAAAAATTCCTCGAAACCCAACCCTTTTCCGAGAAAGCTCTCACCGCAATTGTATTTTAATACCCCTTTAAAATTAAAGACTTCAGGGGCAAAATGTTAGAATCGATGGGAAAAAAAAAAAAGAAGTTGGCAAAATGGCTCAACCGCTCGCCACTGGTAACATCTTCACATAACCTGCGGAGTAATTAACAAGAATTACAGCCTCTCGCCGGGGTTCCCGCAATTTTTTTTTTTTTTTTCGCCAATAGCGTGAAACGTTTGTTTTTCTTAATAGTGCCGGTTAATGTAGTAAAAGTGAGCCTTTGTTCTTCAAATGTAATTACCAATTGAACGTTACTTTGAATTGTAGCGCTCAAAGCTGTATTTAACAATCCCCAGCAGTTACTTTGATTTACGAAGCAGTTGAAAGGTTACAAAGGACTGGGTTATCAGGTATGAATTTCACCGAAATTCTACAGTGTTAAAGCGCGTGTGACTGAATTACTTTTAAGTCTCTTTTCTTTTTTGCTATCACAATGAAGACTTTTATAATACTCTTTTTTTTTTTTTTTTGTTAGTGTTCCATGCTCTTGATAAATAAAGATATTTCTTTTGCAGTTCGTTAAAGGGCACATGTTTATTACTTAGTTTTTTACAGAAGCGTACATTTATTATTAAGTTTTTAATTTTTCTGTACCTACTTAGATCGTAAAAATCATATGAAAACTCAATATGTATGCCAAAGTTCACTGAAATGACAAAGATGCTTCTCATTAAAAAAAGATAAACATAATTTTAGATATGCAGAATAAACAAGAGTGTAGCCCACAAACGCAAACGCTAATGTGACAGATGCAATCATGCAACACTGAAGATTTAAATTCAATGGATTGTGACAACACAAACGATTTAAAATTATTGTGTTCACTTAATTTAGTTGAATAAGTGTGTGCTAATCTCTTCTAGTTCTGTTAAAATATTACAACTATATTATATTATACTTAATTGGTACATTTATAGTACAAACTAATCCTCTGGCACTACAATCCATGTTGTACTATGACCGTCCATCTACTGGCAGATTCCAAAACATGTTAGCTGTTATCTTTTTACTGCAGGAGATTATGTCAGACTAAGCCTCAAATAGCCACATCAGACAGCAGACTATTATAACCTGCATTTTGAGTCAAAAATATTTTTGCCACACGAAATATTTACGAAAGATCATTATTAAATGCCCTCAAATACATCTTAGATACTATGACACCTCTTGATCGTTCTTACTCACACCCTAAGAGGCGACATCATCCACTTTGAAATCAATGGTGTCTTCACAGCTCAATAGGCCCCCAGGTGGAATGTAAACAGCCATACTCCTCAGTAAAAAATGCGACAACTGTAGCTCCCCTTTCACCCAAGTAAGTTCTCGCTAAGTAGCTAAATACTGAAGAACTAAGATAGCTGGATAAAAGATATGAAACAAGATTTAATAGTTTATAGATTTATAATTTAACTAATTTCAAAATAAAACTTGTTTTCTCTTGAGTGAATTTACTTGAAACTTATTTAGGCAATAACATCAGGGAAAAGGCTTAAAAAATATATGTAATCTGATTACTAAATAATATTTCCTGGGCTGTAAGCTCGTCTTGTCTCCAGCGGCCAACTTTGAAAGACCACAACAGTTAAGGGCGTGTTTCATGAAAACCACAGCCTCTCAAACAAAAGAAAAGGACAACTTCCCCCATATCTTCTCCGCGTTCTGCAAGCAGCTGAATCAGAAGTATTCAGACAATGATATCGCTGGCTGGGATTTGATATGCAATAGATTCCAACATCATGAAGGGGGTGCCCCACAGAAATGCTGAGCTGGTGAAATACTAGCGTGGCATTTTCAAGAGGTCTCCTTTATAAATACTATGAGAGAAGTAGGCATTGTCGTACAAACATCTGGATCATGAATGCCGTTGGTCGGAAGAACCGCCCTTATCAAACAACCTTTTCAGCTACAGAGATATATTGAGGGTGATGTGGCTTAAAAACAAAAGAAGAACTGAAATACGCCACTCAATCAACGATAACTATGAAATTCCAAGCATAGTTTTCCGGTGGAGGTATGGCTTTCTTCTTTTGTTTACAAACTAAATAAGGTTAAGGTATATAGATTGCACGTTACCAGATTTATTCTTTGTTGTTGGAGTAGGTTTAAGAGGCGTGTGATGCTTGTGGAAAACAAACTTCAGAGTAGCTTTTGAGGAATGTCTTAACAAGCTGGAAAAGCGCGTCATTCACGTTGTGTAATAATGGGAAGGCTGAGCAGGCTGCAAATGGAGTGGAAAATATTTAAAGTAAGACAATGATAGTTTGTGTGATAGTTTATTGTGTTCGAAAGTTCCTAAGGATCAAGTTTAAAAAAGTAGAAATTGTAAGCAAGCAATCCAATTTTTCTTTTCATTATCACGGCTGCTAACCAGTTTGAATATTTTTATTAGGGGAGGTAGATCATCTTCTAAAGGCTTCTCAATCCAACGTCTGGTTTTCGTGGTATAACGCGCTTCAAAGTGAAATATACTAATATTAAAATTCAGATGAATAATAAGCATAATAATGCAATTATTCTCACACGATAGATGATATTTATTCAACATGTTACAAGATGTACTTTCACATGATAGAGATATTATTAAGCTCAATTATACACGATATACATTTTGCCCTGATGCGATGATACACTATCTTCATGCGGATGCACGATAAATACTCTATTCAAACCGATATGACAGATACACTATTCTGCTAAGCCATTTTCCCTGATGAACAAACAAGAATAAGTATAACAATAAACCTTATAAGTGATTTCTTTAAAAATCGTCGGTGACTGCCAAGTAATATTTTTTAAATTTAATGTTCAATCGTTAGATATTCAGCAGAATCTTAATCCGTAGCATGTTCTTCGTTAATTAAAATTTTGGAAATAGTTTACACGTCCACTTTTAAATCGAGCTTCGATATAAATTGTTTTATTTAATTATTATTATTATTTGTAAAGAAGCGGCCGACTTTAACTTTTTAATTATTTGGTGAATATTGCAGAGGGTAAGCTTCTGATTTGGGTTAGTCGCTTCATATAATTTTGCACATTTTGCCCGCACTAGACGAGATGCGGCCAGCTTAACGTAGATTCCAAACCCCAAACAAACATCCTGTTAACCAGACGAACCTGAAGCCAGTGATGGCCGCAAAGGCTAGAGCTCAGCCACTGACCATCAGTCGTTCTGCAGCCGAAGACCATCAGTGATTTTTTTTTTGTTTCATATAATGTTGTCTGAAACACTTCAAGCATGCTTTTTGGTAAAAGAATACTCATCATCTCCTCACATCTTCTCACTTATCTAAAGAAAATAAAACTTTACACTGGGATTGTTATTTTCAATCTGAAAATACGCAGTCACCAACTTTCTAGAGATACTAGGTAAATATTTTCTAAATAATGATAACATTTGTAAATATTTCTTTTATGAAAAAATATATATCTTTAGATTATGCAAAGAATAACAAACCATCTTTATAAAATATTTGGAAAAGAAGAGCTGTACATAAATAATATTAAAAATATTTGTAATAACATTTTAAAATAAACAGTACGTAATGGAAAGCAACGTTACCTCTGAAGGCAACAAGAATTTTGTTCATAATAATATATTATCGGCAGATCGTAGAAATGTTGTGGTTGAAATCAGCAGATGACAGCATCTTTTAATTTAATACACCAAACGCGCGCAAAATATTCAGAATTTAAGAAATAATCAGGAAAGTGTCATGCAAAGCTGTTAAAAATGGAAATAAACAAATACCTTATGTGTAATTCCTTGCTTGACAGAAAATATTGAAGGTTTTAAATTATAAAACGGTATCATTAAATGCAAAAATGGAAAAGAATTTCAAAGATACATGATAAATATCGCGTTTTCATCGTTTCTTGAGAAAATTACATTAGTTCGTAATGGCAAAATATTATTACGGCTGCTTTATTTAAATGTTCCAGGTAATTTTAACCCTGGGCTCTTAAAAATGTAGCAGTACCCGAAAAGCAACAGCCAATTATTTCAGCTGATAAAATATATATAAACATTGCTCACCGATTGATAAAAATATTTGCTAAATAAAATTTGTTGAACGTTATAAGATATGAAATCAAATACTTGATGTTTAATTCATTATGTCATTTAATAAAATTGAATTTCAATTGTTATTTAATATGGAATTGAACAAAAGAATTATTTTTTTTATTAATTTTTATGTTATATTGATGTATTATAACAAAAATGTGAACGTATATTTATCATAATCATTAATCAAAAACCAAATGAATATACTTATGTATTTTAATAAAAAATGCGGATTACTATACTTAATATGGCATTTACATGAAAATATTATTATTATTTTTTTTTTTTATGTTACATTGACATTATAACAAAAATTTAACTGCATATTTATCATAATCATTAACGTACTAAATTAATATACTTATAAATCATTCCATGATTTTACAACATTTTCAAGGTATTACTTAATTATTA